>SNQJ01S0009282.1:12427-28718 GCA_010110895.2 Picea sitchensis | reverse complement strand
GGTTTTCCATATTCTACTATGGTTAGCCATTTTTTAATATGAATAATTATGGATGACCATGGATGATCATGTTGACTATGGTTGATTAGTGTTAACTATAGAAGAAGATGTAGATATGGTTTGACCATGTTTAACTATGCTACAAAAAGTGACTAAAATTAACCATGTTGATTAACAATGTTTCACTATGGTTAACAATAGTTGAAAAGATTATCTTTAATGTTCAATACCTTGTACATTAAAAATTCAATGCTACCACTAAAATATATATTGATTTTAATTTTTAAAAACTAACTTACAACTCAAAAACAATGGTTAACGAAATATTGTATTTAGGTATAACTTAGCCTATGATGAAGTTATAAACATCCATAATATCTTTTTAGCCTAAGCTATATCTTGATTTGAATAAGCTATATCTAAATCGATATCTTGATTTGAAGAGTGAAAAACAAATATAAGGAGAAAGATTATGTGTTAGTATCCAAACAAATCTTTTTGACTCATTGTATCTAAAGTTTTATACCAATCTAATCAAGTTATTGACTCATTGTATCCAAAGTTTTATACAAATCTAACAATCTAACCAAGTTATTAACATTAATTAATTGACAAAACTTATAAGTCATTGTATCCAAAGTTTTATAGCAATCTAACCAAGTTACTGACTCAGTTTTATACCAATCTAACCAAGTTATTAGTATTAATTAATTAACAAAACAAAAAACCAAATTGAATAAACTTTAAATACATAAAGTAAAAAAATAATTGCATAAAATAATAAATTCATTGACGATGAAGTTACGAAAAGTTTTAATATATTCTTCAACAAAACTATATATCTTAAACTGAATAGTGAGAAAGAAGTATAAGGTGGAAAAATATGTGGTAGTCTTCAAATAAATCTTTGTTATTCTAAATCATTCTCAGTTATAGATCGATTAAAACCGTGCTCTCCTCATTCGCTTCCATTAGGATATGTGATTGTATTTTTTTTTTTTTGAGAGGATTTTCATGCAGTAGATGATTTCCTATTCTGCGATTAAACAGCTCGTGGCTTTAACCAAGAACATAATATTTAACATTAACATGGTTGTGTTTAAATCGAAGAGTACTATGTGTAATATTTCAATAAAGTAGAAAATCCCTGCCATCGGGCAATACATTTGCAGTGGAATGAAACATTCTCGAATGGTGGAATTTTCCATTCGGACAATTTCTTTCGTGAGAACGTATTAGGTCTTCTTGCCTCTAGAACTCATTCTACAGCCCAATAATATCTTTAGGAGAATGTATTAGGTCTTGTTGCGGTCAGAGATACATTCTACAGTCCAAAATTAGGTGTTTTTACCTATAGAAGTGCATTCTACACCCAATAATCTCTTTCTCATAATGTATTAGGTCATGTATTAGGTCTTGTTGCGTTCAGAAACACATTGTATAATCCAATATTAAGTGTTGTTGCTTCTAGAAAGGCATTCTACATCCCAGTAATCTCTTTATGACAAGGTATTAGGTCTTATTGAGCCTAGAAACACATTCTACATTCCAATATTAAATTGATATGTGATTCGGTGTCTAAATTCAACGTGGAGCCTAAATTCTAAGTTGAAAAAAGAGAAGATATATCCCATAACTCTGGGTGCAGAAATGTGCCCAAAGGTGTGGAATTTGTAATAACAATTCTTCGAGAGCTCTGGAGAGAGTACGCTTAATTTTGTTCTAATTTATTTTAAAGTGAAGATAGGCATAATCCTTTTTCAAATTTTTTTTAAAGAGAAGATAGAGATGTCTCTAGAATGAATAAGATATCCTACTCTATGTGGTTGTTGAGGATTCCGTCGCCCAATAAATCGTAGAAAATACATTTATAATAACTTCCCTTCATTGTCTTCACAATGTACTCTATACTTTTTAGATATGTGGTAAGTAAGTAAAACATGTTTCCCATCCAAGGATGCTTGAATTACAGCGTTCGGACACATTCTGTGACCACCTAGATAGTTTAGTCATACTAGCCCAGTCACAAAATTATGGCTGGTAAACGTCGATAGGCTATATCATAAACCCTAATTATTTATAAATTTTAATTATTAAAAATTAATATAAACAAACATTAAAAAAAAATGAATCACTACCCCTAATATGATACCTTCGTTATAAGGCATACCATAAATTTAACAGAGGCCATGCTCCATAAAAAAAAAAAACTAATGGCTACCCCCTAATAGGATAAGTCGGTTAAAAAAATTTAACGCCATACCACTATTCATACTCTGTAAAAAAAAAACGAACGAATCACACTCCATAAAAAACGAATCGCTACCGAGTCCGATCACACTCTGTAAACGATAAATGGTTCGCACATATCACACTTTGTAAAAAAAATGAATGGATGTTTTTTGATACATGATTGGTAATAAAGTTGAAGTAATGCATGTTGATGATCTAAAACGTGGTAATAATATGATTTTACAGTAATTTTTTAATACTATTAGGTAAATGTAAAAAAATAAACAAGTTAAAGAATGTATTCATAAATGCAAATAAGTTATGAACAATAAATTATATTCATTACACAACAATTTATATTAGCAATGTTTATAACATGGTTTCAGTAATTAGTAATAGATTTAAAGAAACTTTCTATGAAAAACACATTATGAAACGAAGGAATCTTTTCTTTGATACCTTTCCTCATTATTCTATTTTCCATACATAATAGGGTCGAGGAATTTGTCATGGAAATGATGAATAGAGCGTTCACAGCTAAATGAATAGACTCGTCGTGCCTATACACAAATGATTTAGCTTGGGCTTCAAATTGCAGATTTGTCTCGTTCTAATATAATAAGACATCGGTTCCGTGGAAGAGTTGCTTATTTTGAAAAAGAACTTCAACTTTGTTTGTGCTGAACAGTGCATAAAATACTGTCGAACAGCTCCTAAAACATACTTTAGGATGGATTTATTTTAATTTAAAAAAATAGTATATTAAAGATTTATTTGAATTTTAAATTTATAATTTTTTTTTGGGGGGTTTCATTGAATTTGGTCTAGTCTGTACCAACGCTTAACATGGTTGGATTTTTAGATATTGAATTTGGATTACTTAACAAACTAAACCCACACCTTAATCTATTAAACTAACCAAAATTAACAAATCCATAAAATATTTAAAAATTATTTTTTTTATATTTTAAAATTAAAATAAATTTATTTAAATGTGTTTTTTTTCAAATATTTTTTGAATATAACATTTGACACAATAAATATGAAATTTAATATGGAAAATAATACAACCCATTTATATTTGATTGTAAAATATATTTTCACACATATTTATTCTTGATAATTAGTTTTTCTCAATTTTGAAAACGTTGTATTGAGAATTGAAGTTTGATTTTAAGCTTATTTTGAAACTATTGCCCATAAAATTAAGTTTTATAGTTAATTGAATTTTTCTTATAATGTGGGCAAGTGTTAAATATTAAACATAGTGGTATTAAACATGGTGGATGGCTTACTTGATAATCATCTATTAAACATGGAGAAGTATGACTTCTTTTAAAGGAAGAGATTTTAGGGACTTTGTTATTGTGTAAAATCAATAGATTCATGACAATTTATATTTTTTTCAATATTTAAATAATAAGGAAATTTAGAAATTCATCTAAAAATTAAAGACTAAAATCACTTCTAAATTCTAAATGTGTAGGATCTCCTCTTCTAAATTTTTTAAAATATCAAATTATTATTTTTTTTATCTAGAAATATAACAAATCAAATTAGTATTTTTTCTATCTAGAAATATATGTAATTACAAGAACAAAAGAGTGTTGAAGTGAAATATTTATCTTGCATCCATGTATGGAGGATTATCAAGGAATTTCTCAACCTAGAACATGGATAAGGAAAAATATGTGGCTTAAACATTCAAAGTGTCTTAAAAGAGATAAGGCAATATGGTTAGCATATTACTATCAAATAAATAAAAGCAAAGGAAAAGAGGAATAAAGAGGGGTTTAGTGTATGAATTTTACAATTTGTATTAGCCCTACATAAATTATGTTTGTAGAGTTTTTTGCATCACGCATTAGCTATATTAATTCCCACCTTAGGATGAACACAAAGAATCGTACACATAGACACGATGAAATCACAAATGTTGAAATCCCTCCTTTTGAGTGTCCCTCACTTATTTAAATTGATATTATAAGCCCTAAACTAGCTTTAGGGCCTCACTTGATTACATTCAAGTCATTTAGTTGTACCTATGGTCCTTTATTTGGTATCATTCCCTAGTTGATCACATTTCCCCATAAACTTCCATTTGATTTGTCTCTAGCCCATGTCGGCAATGATGGCTTCCTTGCACTAAATTACTTTCGTTGAGTTAGTGAGGAATTCAATTTTGTGACCACAATCACTTATAATATTTAGTAAGAACACTTTATTTATGAGTCAGTCTTGGTCAATTTTGATGTTTTCTTTAGACTCTTATGGGATTCCATTATCACAAGTTGACTTATCCTTTCCAAATCTGTATTTTGTATTAATACTAAATGCCCATTTTTCTTATGGTATAAAGGTATTTTTTTTTACTTAATTGATGTTATAGAAAACTCCTCATGTTTGATTGTCAAACTAAAAGTACTAGATTTAGTGTTCATTTATTAGAATATAAATTATAAATACAATTCTAAAATAGAACTAAATGTAGTCTTAAAAATAATCACCTAGCTAAGATTTTCAAAACAAAGAGTGAATACGAAATCAATAGTTGATTCAAGCATTAAAATAGAAAACAATTTTATTTGTGTTTGATAACAACATATAAGTAATCAACAATGAAACAAATTCGCTTTCACCAGAACAAATGGTACTTTCACCTATCACATCATGCCTTTTGGTCTCAAAACAATTGGAGCCTCATTCCAATCGGCTATGACCTATGTCTCTCATGATCTCTCCTACCTCATTTTATCTTGTCTTGGATGACCTTACGACCAAATCAAGCAAGCGTTCTGAACACCTCAAACACCTTTTCATCATCTTTCATAGGTGTAGAAAGTACAAGATTTAGTTGAACACCCTCGAGTATGTCTTTTGGGTCACTACTGGATGTTTAGTGGGTTTCATCATTCCCCAACAAGGAATCATGGTGGATCCCTTGAAAATCATATAATTTCATATAATACGTGAGAAATAAGCTATCAGAACCTCCCCTGAATTACAATCATGAGTAGAAATTAGATGCTTTAGTCCATGCTATCAAAAAATTATGTCATTAATTTTTTTTACAGACCACAAAAGTTATAGAAAATTCCAACCCCGTGAAATACTTACTCAATCGATGACTTATCAATGGAAAGTATGCCTTGTGGATCATAATTCTCCAAGAATTTGATCTATATTTTAGTACTCTCAAGAGTAAGAAGGTGCTCATACTTAGTGAGTTCATCAATTCGTTTTCAAACATCAAGAACCACTAGTGAATGACAACTTCTACGATGAAGACTTTTTTGTAATATCATTCGATGACCCATGGTACAAATATATCCTAACCTATTTGTGCATCATAATTTTTCTCCACATCGCTCTTGGGATGATCACCAGTGTATATTTCACCAAGCCCCCCAGTATCTCCTCATTGGAGACATTCTATATATTTAGTGGCTCGATACAATCCTGCATTAATGTCTCACACTTGAGGAGAATGAGTGCGTCTTGAGTGATTTCCATAGTGGCACCTATATAGGAAAATTTTCAGGAATTTCCACTTCTCAAAAAATGGTCTATATTGGTTATGTTTGTCCTACCCTCTTCCATAATTCCATTTAGGAATTCAAATGAAGCACAAAGTTCCAGGTATTCACTCACAAAACTCAAGATCCACCAAATCATTTAAATAGTATCATTACTGTTGGTCCCTTCTACAGTTGGGGCATCAACATTATGATGTGAAATCCCCCATCCAACAATGGTCGAAAGTACATCAATGTGGCCATATATTACTTCACCAAATGGGCTGAGGCCATGCCAACATTAAACAACACAGTGGACATTGGCACCCAGTTCTTCTTTAATCATGTCATCACTCATTTCAAGGTCCCGCAATAACTAATTTTGAATCATGGAAAACATTTATAGAATGAAGTGTTCCAATATTTGTCTTCCCTTCTTAGCTTCACCCATGAGTTTGCTTCCCCATACCATCTGTAATAAAAAAACCTAGTCGATCTTGTCAATAAATTCCTCAAAACCATGCTATAAAGGAGAGTTAATAAGAACAAAACCAATTGACACCTCTTTTATATACACTATTTGCCTACCAAACCACATTCAAAATTTCCATAGGATTTACCCCCTTCCACCTTATCATTGGCCTAGAAACCATTTTACAAATCGAGTGCAAGATACCAACCATATGGATAACATGCGAGCTATTGATGGATACTACTCCATAATAAAATGTCTTTTCTCCTTAGATATCATAGTTGAAGATCAACTCTTTTCATTACAAAGTAATGAAGCAACCAAGAATTTATCTAAGACCACATTTGATCGCTAAGTATTCCCTTGTTCATTCAGTGAGGGTGACCTTATTCTAGACTATGATATCTCCAATCATGCTCTAGGACCAGGTATGTTAGAAACAATTTAGTGAGGCCTCTTCATTTTTAATCAATACCTCACTTGAGTAGCATACATCCTTTCTTAACCTAAGGGTGGCTTCTTTAAGGATCATGTAAACTGGTTGTACTTCAAGAAATTTTATGTAACACCCCCAACCACCAACAAGCTAGGCAACGTCACAGAGTAAACATATTTCTACTTTGATACCAATTTGTAACATTCTCGGCCACCCAGGTCAGGCAATGCTACTCTAGATAAAGCTCATGCTCAAATACACACACACAAACACACACACACACATGCACACACACACATATATATATTTAGTGTAATTGTTAACTAGACATACACATTCTAAACATACATATATTAATGCAGAAGTGACAATAACACAAATTTTTTTACAGATGATTTACATTCTGCTATCACACAACATAATGCATAAATAACAGTAAAACCATGAATACAATATTCACAGGAAAAACCCATAAATATAACAACATATACAAGAAATACTCTTCATTATAGCATGCACAAATACACATCATGTAAATGAACAAAGCATTGGTACTTATATTTTAATTGAAGTACACCAACTGCGTGCAGACCTTCCATGAACCTCCCATCCATAGACCACGTTGCTCCCACGAGCTAGGAATAAACTCCACCAGGCAAGGGATTCGTAGGCTAGGTAGGGACAACAGGAAGTTGCACAGTACAATAGGAAGGATTTCCTCCAAGGAGCCACTTACTCCCATATCTCATGGAATCTCATTCCCCACATGCATGTCCCACCCTAGGAGTGTACACCTTCACTATCACACAGTCCATCATATGCTACACCTCCCTTTCCTTAGGATTCAACAATAGGTCGGATCAAGAATTTTCAAAGCTCTGTAGCTACTACTGTACTCCCTCCAGGAGAACTCACTTCCTCAACACAATCTCTCATCTAGATACAGTTCCTCAAAGGCATATCTATATGACTAAGGAGTCTTTTCTTTACTTCAGAAAAAATTAATAACATATAGAAGAATGCTTTATACATTTCCTCAACATTCAAATGCATAATAAGGTCAATGAATTTTCCATGGAAATGATGAATAGAACGTTCACAGCTAAACATTTAAATGTGTCTTTTCTTCAATATTTCTTGAATATAACATTTGACATAGCAAATATGACATTTAATATGGAAAATATTACAATCCATTTGTACTTGATTGTAAAATATATTTTTTCACACATATTTATTTTTGCTAATTATTTTTTTTCGATTTTGAAAAAGTTGCATCGAAAATCGAAGTTTGATCTTAGGCTTATTTTGAAAGTATTGCCTTATAAAATTAAGTTTTATAGTTAATGGAAATTTTCTTATAATATGGGAAAGATTTAAAGATTAATCATGGTCGATGGCTTATTTGCTAATCATCCATCTAACATGGAGAAGTATGACTTCTTTTAAAGGAAGGGATTTTAGGGATTTTGTTGTTGTGTAAAATAAAAAGATTTATGACAATTTAAATTTTTTTCAATATTTAAATAATAAGGAAATTTAGAAATTCATCTTAAAATTAAAGACTAAAATAACTTCTAAATTCTAAAAGTATAGGATATCTAATTCTAAACATTTTTAAAAATCAAATTATTATTTTTTTTATCTAGAAATATAAAAAATCAAATTAGTATTTTTTCTATTTAGAAATATATGTAATTATAGGAACAAAAGAGTGTAAGTGAAATATTTATTGTATCCATGTATGGAGGATTATCAAGGAATTTCTCAACCTAGAACATGGATAAGAAAAAACATGTGGCTTAAACATTCAAAGTGTCTTAAAAGAGATAAGGTAATATGGTTAGCATATTACTATCAAATAAATGAAAGCAAAGGAAAAGAGGAATAAAGAGGGGTTTAGTGTATGAATTTTACAATTTGTATTAGCCCTACATAAATTATGTTGGTATATTTTTTGTCATCACGCATTAGTTGTATTAATTACCACCTTAGGATGAACACAAAGAATCATACACATAGACACGATGAAATCACAAATGTTGAAATCCCTCCTTTTGATTGTCCCTCACTTATTAAAATTGATATTACAATCCCTAAACTAGATTTAGGGCCTCACTTGATTACATTCAAGTCATTTAGTAGTATCGATGGTCCTTTATTTCATATCATTCCCTAGTTGATCACATTTTCCCCATAAACTCCCATTTGATGTGTCTCTAGCCCATGTTAGCAATGATGGCTCCCTTGCACTAAATTACTTCCATTGAGTTAGTGAAGAATGTCGGTAATGATGTCTCCCTTGCACTAAAGTAATTTCGTTGAGTTAGTGAGGAATTCAATTTTGTGACCACAATCATTTATAATATTTAGTAACAACACTTTATTTATGAGTCAATCTTGGTCATTTTTGATGTTTTCTTTAGACTCTTATGGGATTCCATTATCACAAGTTGTCCTATCCTTTCCAAATTTGTATTTCGTATTAATACTAAATGCCCATTTTTTTTATGGTATAAAGGTATTTTTTTTTACTTAATTGATGTTATAGAAAACTCCTCATGTTTGATTGTCAAACTAAAAGTACTAGATTTAGTGTTGATTTATTAAAATATAAATTATAAATACAATTCTAAAATAGAACTAAATGTAGTCTTAAAAATAATCACCTAGCTAAGATTTTCAAAAGGAAGAGTGAATATGAAATCAATAGTTGATTCAATCATTAAAATAGAAAACAATTTAATTTGTGTTTGATAAGAGAATATGAATAATCAACAATGAAACAAAGTCACTTTCAGCACAACACATGGTTCTTTCACCTATCACATCATGCCTTTTTGTCCCAAAAAAATTGGAGCCTCATTCCAATCGGCTATGACTTATGTCTTTGATGATATCTCCTACCTCATCTTAGCTTGTCTTGGATGACCTTACGACCAATTCAAACAAGCATTCTGAACACCTCAAACACCTTTTCATCATCTTTCAGAGGTGTATAAAGTACAAGATTTAGTTGAACCCCCTCAAGCATGTCTTCTGGGTCACTATTGGATGTTTATTGGGTTTCATCATTCCCCAACAAGGAATCATGGTGGATCCCTTGAAAATCCTAGATATCAATGAGTTTCCTCCTTCAAAACAATTTTGCCAATTGCAAAATATACAAGGAAAGACCAACTTTTGTGATGCTTCGTCCTTGACTATGCCTCTTGTGGACATGGATTTTTATGAATTTTATGTGAGGAAATCCCCTTAAGATGGGATGATTAAGCTCAACAAGAATTTTATGCATGTAAATCCTCTCTATTAAAGCCCTGATTAATCGGTCCTTTAGAATTTAATAAGTATTATATCCTTTATCTATATTCTTCTTAAAAATGAGTGATTTTCCAATAGGGAGATGAGTATTGAGAGAATGTCATATAATACATGAGAAAGAATCTATCAGAACCTACCCTGAATTACAATCATGAGTAGAAATTAGACACCTTAGTCCATGCAATCAAAAAAATATGTCATTAAATTTTTTTACAGACCACAAAAGTTATAGAAAATTCCAACCCCATGAAATACTTACTCAATCGATGACTTATCAATGGAAAGTATGTCTGGTGGATCATAATTCTCGAAGAATTTGATCTAGATTTTAGTACTCCTAAGAGTAATAAGGTGCTCATACTTACTAAGTTCATCACTAATTTGTCGCCAAACATCAAGAACCACTAGTGAATGACAACTTCTACGATGAACAATTTTTCATAATATCATCCGATGACCCATGGTACAAAGATATCCTCACCTATTTGTGCATCATAATTTTGCTCCACATCTATCTTGGGATGATCACCAGTGTATATTTCACCAAGCCCCCTTCGTATCTCCTCATTGGATAAATTCTATATATTTAGTTGCTTGATACAATACTGCACCAATTTCTCACACTCAAGGAGGTTGAGTGGGTCCCAAGTGATTTCCATAGTGGCAGCTATATAGGAAATGTTTCAGGAATTTCCACTTCTCAAAAAATGGTCTACAATGGTTTTGTTTGGCCTATCCTCTTCCATAAATCCATTTAGGAATTCAAATGATGTATGAAGATCTAGGTATTCACTCACAAAAATCAAGCTATGCCAAATCCTTTAAACACTATCATTACTGTCAGTCCCTTCTACAGGTGGGGCATCAACTTTATGATGTGAAATCCCCCATCCAACAATGGTCGCAAGTACATCAATGTGGCCATATATTACTTCACCAAATGGGTTGAGACCATGCCATCATTAAACAACACAGTGGACATTGGCACCTGGTTCTTCTTCAATCATGTCATGACTCATTTAAGGGTCCCCCAATAGCTAGTTTTTAATCATGGAAAACATTTATAGAATGAAGTGTTCCAAGAGTTGTCTTCCCTTCTTAGCTTCACCCATGAGTTTGCTTCCCCATACCATCTTCAATAAAAAAACCTAGTTGAGGTTGTCAACAAATTCCTCAAAACCATGCTATAAAGGAAAGTCAATAAGCACAAAACCAATTGACACAACTTTTCTATACACTTTGTTCCTACCAAACTACAATCAAAATTTCCATAGGATTTACCCCCTTCCACCTTATCATTGGCCTGGAAACCATTTTCCCAATCAAGTACAAGATACCAACCATATGGATAACATATGAGCTATTTATGTATAATACCCCATAAAAAAATGCCTTTTCTCCCTTAGACATCATAGATGAAGATCAACTATTTTCATTACAAAAGTAATGAAGCAACCAAGAATTTATCTAAGGCCACATTTGATTTCCAAGAATGCCCTTGTTCATTCAGTGCAGGTGACCTTATTCTAGACTATGATATCTCCCATCATGCTCTAGGACCAGGGATGTTAGAAACACTTTAGTGAGGCCTCTTCATTTTTAAGAACTACCTCACTCGAGGAGAATACATACCTTCTTACCTTGAGGGTGACCTCTTTAAGGACCCCGTAAATTGGTTGTTCTTCAAGAAATTTTATGTAATGCCCCCAACCACCAATAGGGTGGGAAACATCATGGAGTAAACATATTTTTTCTCTGATACCAATTTGTAACATTCCTGACCACCCAGGCCAGGCCATGACTCCAAATAATGCTCATGCTCGAATATACACACACACACATATTGCAATTTTTAGCCAGACATAAATATTTGATTCATATTCATACATATATTATTGCGGAAACGACAATAACAAATACAAATTTACAGATGATTTACATTCTTCTATCACACAACATACTGTAGAAATAATAGTAAAACCATGCATACAGTATTCATAGGCAAAACCCATAAATATAACAACATATATAGGAAATACTCATCATTATAGCATGTACAAATAGACAACATGTAAATGAACAAATGATTGGTACTTATATTTTAATTGAAGTGTACCAACTATGTGAAGACCTTGCATGAACCTCCCAGCCTTAGACCACGCTGCTCCCTCGAGCTGGGGCTAAACTCCACCAGGAAAGATATTTCTAGATTAGGTAGGGACAATAGGAAGTTGCACAATACAACAGGAAGGATTTTCTCCAAGGATCCACTTACGCCCATAGCTCATAGAATATCATTCCCCACATGCGTGTCCCACCCCAGGAGTGTACAACTTCACTATCACACAGTCCATCGGATTCTACACCTCCCTTTCCTTGGGCTTCAACAACAGGTCAGATCAGGAATTCTCAAATCTCTATAGCTGCTACTAGACTCCCTCCAGGAGAACTCACTTCCTCAAAACACTCTCTCAGCCAAATAGAGTTTCTCAGAGTCCTGACAACTTGCTTCTTATATCCACGATCCTGACAACCTGCTTCTTCAGTCACACTCCTCAATACATAAGCATGGTTATGGAAGCAACAAAAACTGGGCACGGGGAATGATACTAACAGGAAACAACATAGGGTGAGAATGGTTTGGAATCATTAGATTCGACAACAGGGTGAGAATGGTTTGAATGCTCAGGATGGTGAGAATGTTGAGAACGCCCCCCCATAAATATGCATGTGTTTTGGATGACACTTGGCTCTCTAGGAGGACATTCCCCCTACTTGGAACTCATCCCACTCCCTAAAGGAACTTAGGATAAATTAATATCCTCTTTACAACATTTTAGAATAATAATATATTATTCTACTAGGCTCTTAAGCTTAGGCTCTTAGGCTATACTCTTAGCATCCTCCCTTTCCCAACCTAGTGGATTTCAATCCCCCATACTCTTTCTTCATGGCCTATCTACACGCAACAATGTTGTTATATTAAATATATGAAATGTTTCATGTACAAAATAGGCTCCTGGCATTTAACACTTAGGCTCCCAGCCGAATCAACACATAAGCCTACTAGCTTATAAATACTCGGCTAACCAACCTACAAAACATGTTACATTTGTAATTACAACTGAGGCTCGTCCTTGGGGTATTACAATCCCCTCCCCTTATTTTTTGCACTGTCCTTAGTGCAACTTAATTACACAACATCAACAATATTTCCAAAATCTTTAGAACGATGTCGGTATTCTACCCACATAGCATCTTCATGCTCCCATGTTATGTCCTCAGGACCATACCAGATCCATTGAACCTTTACAAGCCTTATGGCTCAACTCCGTAGTTGCTTTCTCTTTCGATATAGTATGTGCACTGGATGAACTTGTAAGGTGCCTTCTTGCTCCACCTGAATCACATTCTAGTCAATCACACGATCAACATCCGATAAATATTTCTTGAGCAATGAGACATGAAATACATTATGAATAGTCATGATGTAGGAAATGCAAGCATATAAGATATTGATCCAATTCTTTCTATAATTTCAAACGAACCACACTATATAGCTTGCAACTAGGAACAATTTCCCAAATTCAAGGATATTTTGTTGGCTTTCACCTTTCAGAAAACATGATCACCCACTTTAAATTCCTTGTGGGTTCTTCCTTTGTCAGAATATCTTTTCTACCTATCTTGGGAAACCTTCAAATTCTATTTGATATTGGGCATTTTCTCTTCCATTTCCTTAATCAACTTTGTCCCAACCACTGCTCTGTCAGCTGGGTTGTCCCAACTTACTGGGGTGTTGCACTTTCTTCCATAAAGTGCCTTAAATGGGCTCATCTTCAATGATTCTTGGTGCCCATTGTTATAAGAAAACTCCACCAAGTGTAGGTAGTCTTCTCATCTGGATGTTTTGTCCATCACATACATTCTTAACATATATTCTATCACTTGATTTACTCTTTCTCTTTTTCCATCAAACATAGGATGATAATTTGTGTTGAAGTTCAGGTTCATTTCGAACCCTTTAAATAATCTTCTCCAAAACTTTGAGGTAAATCTTGGGTCTCTGTCAGACACAATTTTCTTCGGTACGCCATGAAAGTATTCTAATTCCATCATATAAATATCAACAACATTATATACCTTGTGAGTAGTCTTGAAGGGAATAAAATTGGAAACGTTCGTAAGCTTATCCACCACCACCATGATGGAATCATGTTTCTTGTTTGATCTAGGTAATCCTGCGATGAAATCCATTGTCACCACTTCCCACTTCCACTCAGGAATGGGTAATGGTTGTAGCAACCCATTTGGGTGTATATGCTCAGCTTTGACCCTTTGACACTCCATACATATGGTGATGTATTCTGCAATTTCTTTCTTCATGCCTGGCCAGTACTAATGTCTCTTGACTGTTGAAACTATTTTTTGATATCCTGGGTGTCCCGCATAAGGTACCATATGAATCTCTTTTAAAATCACACTCCTCAATTCTGGAGAATTGCATACATAAGCTTTGTTTCTGTACAAGAGAATTCCATCAATTCCAAATTCATAATCTTCATCTTTCTTCTGCATTTTACCTTTCTGCAATTTAGTTACCAATTCCATGTACTACAAATCAACTTTTGTAGCCTTAGAAATTATTCATTTAAAATCCGTTTGATACATGCTAATGGTTGTAGCATGTCGTTCATGCACTCTCCTAGTTGTAGCATGAAGTTCATGCACTCTCTTGTTCATGTAGATCATGCTAATGTGCTTGATATCAAATTCATATTCACATAGGAATTCCAACCATCTACTCCGCCTAAGATTCAAAGTAGGTTGGTCAAAAAAATATTTCAGACCATTATAGTTTGTTCTCACATCAAAACTTCTTCCCATGAGGTAGTGTCTCCATTTATTTAAAGTGTGCACTATGGATGCCAACTCTAAATCATGAGTGCCATAGATCCTTTCATGATATTTCAATTTCTTAGATTCAAATCATATCACAAACCCATTCCAGCTGAGGACTCCACCGAGTCCTTTTTTGCATGCATCTGTGCAAACCATGAATTCTTCATTCATATCTCCAATATTCATAATTGGAGCACTGGTTAACAGTTGTTTCAATTGTTGGAAGCTCATTTCACATTTTGTTGTCCATTGAAACTTCTTCCCCTTACTTTTCAAGGAAGTGATGGGATGATCTATTCTCGAAAACCCTACATTGAACCTTTTGTAGTAGCCATATAGACCCATGAAGGATCTGACTTCTGTCACACTCTTAGGTGTTTTCCACCCTTTAATGGCCTCAATCTTTTCAGGGTCCACTGTTATCCCTTCTTCAAATATGATATGCCCCAAACAATGAATTTTGTTTTGATAAGATGAGCACTTGTTCAATTTGGCATACAACTAATTATATCTTAGCACTTGCAACACCATCCTCAAATGATTCTCACTTTCTTCTTCCTACTTGGAATATACAAGGATGCCATCTAGAAAGACAATGACAAACTTGTCTAAATATTCTCGAAAAACGCAAGTCATTAAGCATATGAAAACAACTTGTGCATTTGATAACCCAAATGGAACTATTGTGAACACATAATGACCATACCTTGTCCTGAAGGTGGTATTGTTGATGTATTCATATTTAATCCTTACTTGATGGTATCTCGATATGATATCTATCTTTGAAAATATCCTTGCATTCTTCAACTGATCAAAGAGATCATCAATCTTTGGTAGAGGATACTTGTTCTTTATACTTACTTTATTTAACTACCCAAAGTCAATGCACAATATCAGGGTCCCATCTTTCTTCTTCCCAAATAAA
Organism: Picea sitchensis; assembly: GCA_010110895.2. Lineage (NCBI taxonomy): Eukaryota > Viridiplantae > Streptophyta > Pinopsida > Pinales > Pinaceae > Picea > Picea sitchensis. The sequence continues at coordinate 12,915 of SNQJ01S0009282.1, read as the reverse complement.
ATTGGGGTACCCCAAGGGGACACACTTGGGCGTATGTACCCCTTATTTAAAATTTATTCAAGCTTCATTTGATGTTCTTTCAGTTCTGGTGTACTCATTCTGTAAGGAGTCTTTGATACTGGAGCTTCTCCAGGCATTAAATTTATAGAGAAATTGTTAAGCCCTGATATTGGCTCATCACCCCTTAATTAGGGCATATTATATTAGTAATTTTATTTTATTTATGTCGGCTTTAGGCCATTAGTTGTAATTATACCTCCTAGTCTCCTATATATACCAAGGAGACATTTTCATTTTGAATCATCTTGTCATTGATGATTTTAGGGGCTAAATTTCCCTCATGGTCTAATTTTCCATGGTTTTTCAAAAAACGAGATTCGCTATTTTAAAAATGATTCGCCCAAATTCTATAGGATAAAATTATTTTACCTTAAAAATCGCCAAAATTTTATAAAAACTATATAAAATCCTTAGAAATTTGAATATTT
>SNQJ01S0009282.1:0-12417 GCA_010110895.2 Picea sitchensis | reverse complement strand
GGATTAATTATGTAGTGCATGTGGATTTATTGATAAAAGATATGTGATATGGCTTGATTCAGTTTTTTTCAATTCAAGCATCAACTTGAACTCTAAGAAATAGAGGAGGTATATACTATATATGTTGTGGTTGTATACATGTATCTCTCAGAAAGAACAATGAAATTGATGGAACACTGTGACTACAAAAGAGGGTGTAGTTGTGTCTTTTGTATTGCGGAGGTGCAGAAGGGAATGAAACAATGCAAGTATTATGAAAACAAATATCAATATAGTGCTATGAAATTGACCATCCACTGGAACAACTTGAATAAAGAATTTGAAAAAAAAAATTAGGACTCGTCATGATGTGTATATGATTTTATGTCAAACAATAAGAGGGTCAATGAGATCAGAGAATGATGAGGAATCTCTTTGTCCTACCTACGGTCTATCATTGTTGATTAAAATTAGGTACAAGATACCTTGACATTCCTAGAAAACCAAAGTTGGTATCGACAACAATGATATTGTGAACACAAAGGAACAAGTGTCCCTTGGAATCATGAGAAGATAAAACATATATTGAATTGTAAATAGGGGATAGATTTGGATAATTTGGATGAGGTAGAAAAGGGGTTAGTGAGGATGAGGACCAAGAATTCTCTTGGGTGGAGCATGATTGATGGTGGAAATTGGTAGTAGCCAAAACCAATTTGACATAAGATGATATGATGTGATTGAAATGATCAACTATAGTGAGTATTTTTCAAATTGATATTGAGGATTAGTGAATTCAAATGGATAGGTAGTTGAGGGGGGTAATTTTAGGGATCACAATGAAGGGTATTGAGATACATGAGGTGCTACAAGCAACTAGGATTACGAAGGTACAATTACTTAGTGTGAATGCTTAGACCAAGGGAGATTAGGACTGTCGCTGAGTGAAATGATCCCATCAGGTGCGATGGTATGAGTATAATTTATTTCCATAAAAAATGTGCTTTGTACAAACATCAATGAATGAAATAATGTTAAAACAATTGGGTTGAATGTACAAGCAAGGAGACATGTTCCATAGTAGAATGATCACACAAATTGGTCTCGAGAGGCAATAATAGTGAGAGTGACTGGGGAAAGGGGTCTCTTGGTTGGGTCTCCATGGAGGTATGTGATGGGACCATGAAATGATACCATTTTTACCTATACATTTAACACTTTTGATGATCGTTTTTCTTGAATAAAGGCCCTTTTTTATCTTCATAGTCCCACTATCCACTTCTCCTTTATACCATTGAAAAAAGGTGTATTTGAATTGTGTGATAGATCAAATTCGTTAGATTGAGTCAAGAGAAACAAGTAAGGTGCAGCAGTGAGGAACATATCCCAACCATTAGATCTTCACGCAAGTGATTGTGAGTCATAGATCGCATAGGAGTTTGAAAGTTTGACACTTTGGGAGAATTGGAGTGTACTAGAGTGAAAACTCCCAAAGTCTAGAGTTAATCTGTATCGTTCATGAAAAGGGATGTGTTTCAGAATAATTGGAGTTTTTCGTTCAGAATATTTGGAGTTTATCGTTCAGAATAATTGGAGTGTGCAAGTGTAAATCTTCGGTGATTCAAACATGGTTCTACCCCTCAAAGAGTAGTGGAGCTTGGTAGGTATTTTACATGTTTTATATGTGACGATGGAAACAATAACATGCATAAATTGAATCATATTGTTTAATTTATTATGGATAATTATTAATTCTAATAGCCTGACAAAATTCGGTTGACTGCACATTTTGAAGAGTTAGCAATTGTCATAACCGAGCCAAATTGTTACATAGTGCAAATAAATGGAGGAGGCACATGACACTTACAGTCTGGAGGATGATGTTAGAGGAATGGATATCCATTTGGGATTTGAAGGGACACACTCCAATGGGCATAGGGAAGAAATAGATAAAGATGTGAGCATGATGAAAATCATTAAAAATTTGCAAAACAAGATGCAAATTCACCAGGCAGATTCAAAAAGGATTAAGAGAACCAAGGAGCAATAAGAACACTTCTATATGAAGTTAATGAAGATCTTGGAAATAATTTAAAATAAGTTGGATAAGGAAAGTGAATCCATCCAATCAGGGAGACACAGGTTCCCTGATGAAGAAAGAAGACCAAGGAGTGATAAAAGACATCACCAACACTCCCACAACCATTCCCATAGGAGAGAAAATAGTATCTCAAGTCAATCCCCTATTAGGAAACCTAGGAGGTCCGGGGTGGATGATTTGAAAGGAGAAATGAATAATATCAAACATCCTACTTTTGATGGAGATCACCAGAAGGATGAAGAGGTTGAGACATGACTAATTGGCATGAGAAAATATTTCCAATTGCATAATTATTCCTCTCATGGAGAATGAAGAATCACGGTCTATCCGATGAAAGGAAATACAATATTGTTATGGGATCAACTTGTGCAAGTGAAACACAACAAAGAAAAGGATGTCACATGGAAGTAATTCAAGAAACATTTTGAAAACAAGTACTTAACGAAGAGATACTATGACAAAAAGATGAAAGAGTTCTTTGAACTTAAATTGGGCAGCATGATTATAGATGAATATGAAAGGATATTTATAGATCTATTGAAGTATGTCCCTTTCATTAAGGATGAGACAATCAATATCCATAGATATGTAAGTGGGTTTCCACCTTTTATCAATGAAAAAATATAGTATGATGATCCTAAAACTCTGGAAGAAAATATAAGGAGAGAAAAATGATTATATGATCAACATAAAGGAAAGCCTACTTTCAAAAGATCTTTGGAAGAAAAGAGGAAGTTTAAGAAGGAGTAGAGGTAGAAGGGAAACAAGACACCATTTTTCAGAAATATTCCTCAAGGACAACCAATTTTGAGGGAGCCCAGGATGGCTGAAGTAGGTGGGAAAATGCCAAGGAAGACACCTATGCAATGTTGAGGCTGTAATGGATATCATAAGTATAGATATTTATCTCATAGAAAGGATAGGGTGAGAGTTGTTCACCATGTTAAATAAGAAGAAACAATGGAGGACATGGGTAGAAGGGTACCTAGGATCTATGCAGCCTTGGACAACAAAAAACTTGAGTTTGAATCAAACATGATTGAAGTTTAAAGTATGATCAATAACCATGCCCTTACTATTTTAATTGATTCAGGGGCTAGTCATAGCTATCTAGATCCTAAGGTAGTGGAAATATTTCAATTACCAAGAAGCAAGCATGGGAAATCTTGGTTGGTGCAGCTGGCTACAGGAGCCAAGAGAAAGGTTGTTGAGTTGGTTAAATCATGTCTAGTGGGCATGAATGGACTAAGTACCAAGGAAGATTCAAACATATTTCCTTTGGGATCATATGATTTTCTAATTGGCATGGATTTGTTGGACCAAAACCATGCCAGATTAGACTATCATAACAAGGCATTCACTTGATTGGATGAGGAAGGAAAGCAGAGAGCAGTCCAAGGAATTCCTAGGGAAGTTATTGTCCAAGAAATCCTAGCACTGTAGCTAAATAAGTGTTACAGGAAGGTCTACCAAATATTTGCATCCCATATGGGGGAAGCATATAAGGATAAGGTGCCAAATCTAGAGGATCATGCAGTCCTAGAATATTTTGAAGATGTGTTCAAGGAGATACCAGGACTACCCCGAAATACTCCTTATAGAATGAGTACACCAGAACTAAAAGAACTGAAAATGTAGCTTGAATATATTTTAAAGAAGGGATACATACGCCCAAGTGTGTCAACCTGGGGTGCCCCAATGTTATTTGCGAAGAAGAAAGATGAGACCCTGAGACTTTGCATTGACTTTGGGAAGTTAAATAAAGTAACTATAAAGAACAAGTATCCTCAACCAAGGATTGATGATCTCTTCGATCAGTTGAAGAATGAAATGTTATTTTTAAAGATAGATTTCAGGTCAGGATACCATCAGGTAAGGATTAAAGAGGAATACATCAACAAGACTGCCTTCAGAACAAGGTCTAGTCATTATGAGTTTACAGTGGTTCCAATTGGGTTATCAAATGCACCAGTTGTTTTCATGTGTTTAATGAATGGCGTTTTTCGAGAATATTTAGACGGTTTTGTCATTGTATTTTTGGATGACATCCTTGTATATTCAAATTTGGAAGAAGAACATGACCATAATTAGACATTGGTATTGCAAGTTCTAAGAGAGAATCAGTTGTATGCCAAATTGAACAAGTGCTCATTTTATCAAAACAAAATTCACTATTTGGGGCATATCATATTTGAAGAAGGGATAGAAGTGGAACTTGAAAATATTGAGGCTATTAAAGGGTGGAAAACATCTAAGAGTTTGACAGAAGTCACATCCTTCATGTGTCTAGCTGGCTACTACAGAAGGTTCATTGCAAGGTTTTCGATAATAGTTCATCCCATCACTTCCTTGCAAAGAAATGGGAAGAAGTTTCAATGGACAACATAATGTGAAATGAGCTTCTAGCAATTGAAGAAATTGTTAACTAGTGCTCCAATTCTGAAGATTGGATATTCGAATGAAGAATTCATGGTTTTCACAGATGCATGCAAAGAAAGACTGGGTGGAGTCCTCAGCTGGAATGGGTTTGTGATATGTTTTGAATCTAGGAAATTGAAATATCATGAAAGGCTCTATGCCACTCATGATATGGAGTTCATATCCATAGTGAACGCTTTAAAAAAATGGAAACATTACCTCATGGGAAGAAGTTTTGAGTTGAGAACAATCTATAATGGTCTGAAATATTTTTTTGACCTGTCTACCTTGAATGCTAGGCATAATAGATGGTTGGAATTCCTTTGTGAATGTGAATTTTATATCAAGAACATCAAAGGAAAGGAAAACAAAGTGGTTGATGAACTCAACATGATCATGCATGAAGTGCATGCTACAACCATTAGCGTGTATCAGACAGATCTTAAAGGAATAATTTATAAGTCTGCAAAAGTTGATTTGTAGTACATGGAATTGGTAACTAAATTGCAGCAAGGTAAAATGCAACAGAAAGATGAAGATTGTGAATTGGGAATTGATTCCAAATTCTCTTGTGGAAAACCAGATTTTATGTACCAAATTCTATGGAATTTAGAAGTGCGATTTTAAAAGAGATGCATAGTGTACCTTATGCGGGACACCCAGGATATCGGAAAATAGTTTCAACCGTCAAGAGACATTACTATTGGCCAGTCATGAAGAAATAAATTGCAGAATACATCGCCAAATGTATGGAGTGTCAAAGGGTCAAAGCTGAGCATAGACACCCAACTCGGTTGCTACAACAATTACCCATTCCTGGGTGGAAGTGGGAAGTGGTGACAATGAATTTCATCACTAGGATGAACCAAATCAAACAAGCAACATGATTCCATCATGGTGGTGGTGGATAAGCTTACGAAGTATGCCCATTTTATTCCATTGAAGACTACTCACAAGGAATCTAATGTTTTTGATATTTATATAAGGGAATTAGCACACTTTCATGGCATACACAACAAAATTGTGACTGACAGAGACCCAAAATTTACCTCAAAGTTTTGGAGAGGATTATTCAAAGGGTTCATAACGAACCTGAACTTCAACACAATTTATCATGTTGAGTCTGATGGACAAATAGGAAGAGTAAATCAAGTGATAGAAGATATGTTAAGAATGTATGTGATGAACAAACCATCCATATGGGAATGCTACCTACACTTGGTAAAGTTTTCTTACAACAACGGGCACCAAGAATCACCGAAGATGAGCCCATTTGAGGCACTTTATGGTAGAAAGTACAACACCCCAGTAAGTTGGGACAACCCAACTGATAGAGAAGTGGTTGGGCCAAAGTTGATTAAGTAAATGGAAGAGCAAGTGTCGAAGATTAAATAGAATTTGAATGTTTCCCAAGACAGGCATAAAATATATTCTAACAAAGGAAGAACCCACAAGGAATTTAAAGTGGGTGATCATGTTTTATGAAATATTAAAGCCAACAAAAGTTCCATGAAGTTGGGAAATTGTTCCAAGTTGGCATCCATATATTGTGGGCCATTTGAAATTCTAGAAAGGATTGTAGCAATAGGTTATATGGTTGCATTACCTGCATGCAAGACTATTCATAATGTATTTCATGTCTCATTTCTCAAGAAATATATACCTGATTCTGATCGTGTGATTGATTGGAATCTGATTCAGGTGGAGAAAGAAGGCACCTTACAAGTGCATCTAGTGCACATACTAGACTGGAAGAGAAACAAACTCTGGATTCGCACCATAGGGATTGCAAAGGTTCAATAGACCTGGTACGGTCTTGAGGATGCAACATGGGAGCATGGAGATGCAATGCGGGCATAATACCCACATATTTTTGAAGATTTTGGAAATCTTGTTGATGTTGTGTAATTAAGTTTCATTGAGGACAATGCAAAAATAAGTGGATGGGATTTTAATACCCCAAGGATGAGACTCGGTTGTAATTATGAATGTAACATGTTTTGTAGGCTAGTTAGCCGAGTAATTCATATATTTAATATAACAACATTGTTGTGTGTAGACGATCCACAAAGAGAGAATATGGGGGACTGGACCCCACTAGGTTGGGCAAGGGAGGAGATTAAGAGTAGAGCCTAAGAGACTAAGCTTAAGAGCCTAGTAGAATAATATATTATTATTCTAAAAGGTTGTAAAGAGGATATTAATTTATCCTAAGCTCCTTTAGGGAGGGGAACGAGTTCCAAGTGGGGGGAACATGCTCTTGGAGAGCCAAGTGTTATCCAAAACGTATACATATTTAGGGGGGGGGGCATTCTCACCATTCTCACCATGCTGAGCATTCAAACTATTCTCACCTTACTGTCCAATCTCACGATTTCGGACCATGCTATCCATCCATTACCCCAACTCGTAGATGAACTGCACAAGCAGGAAGTGATCCAGTAAAACATTTTTGAATGCCAAGAACCTGAACCCCTGCAAAAAACCTGAGTTGATACCCTTGTGGCACCTATACCACGCGGGTTGCTTGTGTTTTTTCTGGTCAGTACCATTCCCCACCCTCATTTTATGTTGTTTCCATCACCATTCCCGTGTGTTGAGGAGAGGGAGTGAAGAAGCGGGTTTTCAGGCTCATGGATAGAAGAAGAAAGTTTTCAGGCCTCTGAGAAACTCTATCTAGGTGAGAGAGTGTGTTGAGGAAGTGAGTTCTCCTAGACGGAGACTAGTAGCAACTACAAAGCTCTGAGAATTCTTTATCCGACTTGTTGCTGAAACCTAAGGAAATGGAGGTGTAGCAGCTGATGGATTGTGTGACAATGAAGGCGTACACTCTTGGGGTGAGACATGCATGTGGGAAATGAGATTATGTGAGCTATGGGTGTAAGTGGCTCCTTGGAGGAAATCCTTCATGTTCTACTATGTAACTTCTTGTTGTCCTTGCCTTGCCTGGGAATCTCTTTCTCGATGGAGTTTAGTCCCAAATTGGGGGAGTAGCGTGGTCTAAGGCTGGGAGGTTCATGGAAGGTCTGGACATAGTTGGTGTACTTCAATTAAAATATAAGTACCAATCCTATTTTCATTTACATGCTGTGTATTTTACATGCTATAATGATGAGTATTTCTTGTATATGTTGTTATACATATGGGTTTTTCCTATGAATATTGTATGCATGGTTTTACTCTTATTTCTGCATTATGTTGTGTGATAGCAGAATGTAAATGATTTGTAAATTTGTATGTGTTATTGTCACTTCCGCATTAATATATGTATGAACAAAATGTTTACATCTCTTTAAAAATTGCACTAAATATATATATGTGTGTGTGTCTATGTGTTTGTGTATATTTGAGCATGAGCATTATTTGGATTAGCATGGCCTGACCTGGGTAGCATAGAATGTTACAAATTGGATTCATAGAAAATGGATGTTTACTCCGTGATGTTGGCTAGCCTGTTGGTGGTTGGGGGCATTACATAAAATTTCTTGAAGTACAACCATTTTATGGGGTCCTTAAAGGGGCCACCCTTAAGGTAAGAAAGGATGTATTCTCCTCGAGTGAGGTAGTTCTTAAAAATGAAGAGGCCGCACTAAAGTGTTTCTAACATCCCTAGTCCTAGAGCATCATGGGTGATACCATAGTCTATAATAAGGTCACCCTCACTAAATGAACAAGGGCATACCTGGCGATCAAATGTGGCCTTAGATAAATTCTTGGTCACTTCATTACTTTGTAATGAAAAGAGTTGATCATCATCTATGATCTCTAAGGATAAAATACATTTTTTTATGGGGTAGTATCCATCAATAGCTCACACGTTATCCATGTGGTTGGTATCTTGCACTCGATTGGTAAAATGGTTTCCAGGCCAATGATAAGGTGGAAGGGGGTAAATCCTATAGAAATTTTCACTGTGGTTTGGTAGGCACAAAGTTTATAGAAAAGCGGTGTCAATTGGTTTTGTGCTTAGTGACTGTCCTTTATAACATGGTTTTGAGGAATTTGTTGGCAGCCTAAACTAGGTTGTTTAATTGCAGATGGTATGGGGAAGAATATTTATGCTTGAAGCTAAGAAGGGAAGATAACTCTGGGAACACTTCATTCTATAAATGTTTTCCATGATTCAAAATTAGTTATTGGGGGACCCTGAAATGAGTGATGACATGATTGAATAAGAACACAGTGCCAATGTATACTATGTTTTTTAATGTTGGCATGGCCTCTGCCCTTTTGGTGAAGTAATATATGGCCACATTGATGTACTTGTGACCATTGTTGGATGGGGGATTTCACATCATAAAGTTGATGCCCCAACTGTAGAAGGGACTGACAATAATGATAGTGTTTAAAGGATTTGGTGGAGATTGAGTTTTGAGAGTGAATACCTGGAACTTTGTACTTCATTTGAATTCCTAAATGCAATTATTGAAGAGGGTAGGCCGAAAATAACTGGTGTAGACCATTTTTTGAGAAGTGGAAATTCCTGAAAAAATTTCTATATAGGTGTCACTATGGAAATCACTCAGGACCCACTCATCCTCCTCGAGTGTGAGACATTGATGCAGGCTTGTATCGAGTCACTAAATATATAGAATGTCTCCAATGAGGATATCCTAAGGGGCTTGGTGAAAGATACACTGGTGATCATCCCAAGAGAGATGTGCAGAAAAATTATGATGCACAAATAGGTGAGGATATCTTTGTACCATGGGTCATCGGATGATATTACGAAAAAATGTTCATCATAGAAGTTGTCATTCACTAGTGGTTCTTGATGTTTGATGACAAATTAGTGATGAAGTCGGTAAGTATGAGCACCTCCTTACTGCTAGGAGTACTAAAATATAGATCAAATTCTTGGAGAATTATGATCCACCAAGCATACTTTCCATTGATAAGTTATCGATTGAGTAAGTATTTCATGGGGTTGGAATTTTCTATAACTTTTGTGGTCTCAAAAACTTTAATGACATAATGTTTTGATTGCATGAACTAAAGTGTCTAATTTCTACTCATGATTGTAATTCAGGGGCGGTTTTGATAGATTTTTTCTCATGTATTATATGACATTCTCTCAATAGTAATATCCCTATTGGACAAGAACTCCTTAGATAGACGTGTATGAAAAAGATAGATAAAGGATATAATACTTATTAAATTTTGTAGGGCCGATTAATGAGGACTTTAATAGAGAGGATTTAAATGCATAAAATTCTTGTTGAGCTTGATCATCCCATCTTAAGGGGATTTCCTCACATAAAATTCATAAAAATCTATTTCCACAAGAGGCATAGTCAATGACGAAGCATCACAGAAGTTGGTCTTTCCTTGTATATTTTGCAATTGGAAAAAATGTTTTGAAGGAGGAAACACACTGATATATAGGATTTTCAAGGGATCCACCATGATTCCTTGTCGAGGAATGATGAAACCCAATAAACATCCAGTAGTGACCCAAAAGACAGAGTTGAGGGGGTTAAACTAAATATTGTACTTTCTAGACCTCTGAAAGATGATGAAAAGGTGTTTGAGGTGTTCAAAAGGCTTGTTTGATTTGGACCTAAGTTCATCCAAGACAAGATAAGATGAGGCAGGATAGATCATGAAAGACATATGCCATAGCCAATTGGAATGAGGCTCCAATCTTTTTGAGACCAAAAGGCATGACATGATAGGTGAAAGTATCATGTGTTGTTGTGAAAGTGAATTTGTATCATTGTTGATTATTCATATGTTCTTATTAAACACAAATTAAATTGTTTTCTATTTTAATGATTGAATCAACTATTGATTTCGTATTCACTCTTCGTTTTGAAAATCTTAGTTAGGTGATTATTTTTAAGACTACATTTAGTTCTATTTTAGAATTGTATTTATAATTTATATTTTAATAAATGAACACTAAATCTAGTACTTTTAATTGAAACATCAGGAGTTTTCTATAACATCAATTAAGTAAAAAAAAAAATACCTTTATACCATAAGAAAAATGGGCATTTAGTATTAATACGAAATACAAATTTGGAAAGGATAGGACAACTTGTGATAATGGAATCCCATAAGAGTCTAAAGAAAACATCAAAATTGACCAAGATTGAGTCATAAATAATGTGTTCTTACTAAATATTATAAGTGATTGTGGTCACAAAATTGAATTCCTCACTAACTCAATAAAAGTACTTTTGTGCAAGGGAGCCATCATTGCCGACATGGGCTAGAGACAAATCAAATGGGAGTTTATGGGGAAAATGTGATCAACTAGGGCATGATACCAAATAAAGGACCATTGATACCACTAAAGCTAGTTTGGGGCTTTTAATATCAATTTAAATAGGTGAGGGACACTCAAAAGGAGGGATTTCAACATTTGTGATTTCATCGTGTCTATGTGTATGATTCTATGTGTTCATCCTAAGGTGGGAATTAATATAGCTAATGCGTGATGAAAAAAAATATGCCAACATAATTTATGTAGGGCTAATACCAATTGTAAAATGCATACACTAAACCCCTCTGTATTCTTTTTTTCCTTTGCTTTCATTTATTTGATAGTAATATGCTAACAATATTACCTTATCTCTTTTAAGACACTTTGAATGTTTAAACCACATGTTTTTCCTTATCCATGTTCTAGGTGGAGAAATTCCTTGATAATCCTCCATACATGGATACAAGATAAATATTTCACTTGAAAACTCTTTTGTTCCTGTAATTACATATATTTCTAGATAGAAAAAAATATTAATTTGATTTTGTATATTTCTAGATAGAAAAAATAATAATTTGATTGTTTAAAATATTTAGAATTGGAGATCCTATACATTTAGAATTTAGAACTGATTTTAGTCTTTAATTTTTAGATGAATTTCTAAATTTCCTTATTATTTAAATATTGATTTTTTTTTTTATCATAAATCTTTTGATTTTACACAACAACAACGTCCTTAAAATCCCTTCCTACTTCTCCATGTTAGATGAATGATTAGCAAGTAAGTCTTTAAAGCTTTCCCATATTATAAAGCTTGCCCATATTATAAGCAAAATTCCATTAACTATAAAATGTTTTATAGGGAAATACTTTCAAAATAAACTTAAGGTCAAACTTCAATTCTCAATAAAACTTTTTCAAAATTGAGAAAAACTAATTTACAAAAATATGTGTGAAAAAATATATTTTACAATAAGTACAAATGGGTTGTATTATTTAACATATTAAATGTCGTGTCAAATGTTATATTCAATAAATATCGACAAAAAAAAAACATTTGAATGTTTAGCTGTGAACGCTCTATTCATCATTTCCATGGTAAATTCATCCACCTTATTATGCATTCGAATGTTTAGGAAGCATTCTTCTGTATGTTATGCTTTTTCGTTGAAGTAAAGCAAAGACTCCTCAGTCGTATAGATTAGTACCAACCTTAACTATAACGATAAACTATTTTAATAGCCATGATAGCCATTTCCTCCAACATCCTCTATCTGCAACAATGATAGCCATTTGGTAACTGGAATTAGGATAGTTGGTTCCATTGGATCTTAGTTTGATGTGTGGAAAGAAATCCAGAATCATATACTAAATTTAGAATACCTTATCAGATGTACAAAGAGCAATATTATTCGGAATTTGACACGTTTCTCTCTTACAACAGTGTATATTCATGGTCCCTCTATTATTTATGTTGCACATGTTAGAAGTTTTCATAATACAAACTAAATGTCTGTTTGTTATTTGCAGGACCTAGAACTTTCAGTTTTCAACCTGCATCATATTGAAGCGGAATTTAAATGAATTAATACCTGAATCCATTTGTTATTTCGGAATCCTTTGTTCCTCAGCAGCGAGCCCTTTTGCACAGAAACCCTCCTTTGGAGCCAGCAGCGAGACAACGAGCCCTCTTGGACAGAAATCCTCTCCA
>SNQJ01S0009281.1:106640-126895 GCA_010110895.2 Picea sitchensis | reverse complement strand
AGCAATTCGTACCTTTTGTGTATGTGGCACATTATGGAGATCAAAAAATTGCTCCATCTGAAGTATCCATGTGATTGGGTCCTTGCCATCAAACTTCCTCATATCAATCTTAGGAACGTGGTTGGTTTTCAAACCAAACTTGGAGTTTCTCCATTCTTGATTCACCTTCCTTGTGTCCTCATCATGAATTTCATGGGATGCATTTTCACTTTCAGGTGTCTTCTCTGTTATGAAATTTTTCAATACTTCCATGATCTCCCCTTTTAAACCATCTGTTGTTCCTGAGTCTGTACTAAGGCTTAAAGTACAGTGTCAAGGCATCCGAAAGTGTGGTAATGGTTGATAAAGGATTTCATTTACCTTCGGTATGGGAAGCTAATGAATATTCCTGCGTTCACGCCGTCTGGCTTCCAACTATTCCTGGGTTGCGATATCTTGTTCAATGGCTGCCCATGAACGCTCTAATTCTTCCCGGGTATTAGCAGTTCTAAGGGTCGTGCTGAAAAGACTTAACGCGATATTAGTTTGATCTGATATCCCGAGCTGGATATTAGGTTGAATTACCACGGGTACAGTCATTGTGGAACAGTAAGGGCATGGAAATGATTTTAACGAGAAATTTTAATGCTGTTTCAATTTGGCTGAGATAAGAGAAATTTTCGTATGAGAAACAAAATAGAAAAAATGAACAAAGGCCCTTTCCTATAACTGTATGATTATTAGCAAAAGGTGTGAAATGAAAGAAAAACATCTAGTTGCAAGTAACATGAAATTCTTACCAGTGAAAAAACTCACGTATACACAGAAGAAGAAATTGACATGAACATAATTGACATGGCGCAAGTAAACATAAAATTCTGTAACTATAGCTTGTCCTTACACCTGCTGATAGCGGGTGCAGAGGAAGGACAAGAGACGATTATGGAAAAATAGACTTCCTTCACTATAGTAGTAGTCGCACTAAGTTATAGTGATACCTTTCAATTATGTAGAGCAAAATGAAAAGAAACAAAGAACATGACAAAACAAGTTAATTATGTAGAGCAAAATGAAAAGAAACAAAGAACATGACAAAATAAACTTGAAATACAGTCGGGACAGGATCGGGAATCTTTGATTTGCTTTGTATTAACTTCCTTCCTGAGAAAACTCTCTTACAATCAGCACAAAAAAGTCCAGCCTTTATCTCTTCTTTTGGCGATGTATTTATACAAGATTTGTCCCTCGGTTCAGAGGAGCCACCTTACTCCATCTGTCTGAACCTGCTTTCAAAAAGGTGCCAGGTGCTTGTTTTTGTTTAAATTCAATATATGTGATACATCTGTCTCAAGATTGAAACACAATCTGTGAAGTCTTTACATTGACAACTGGGGGAACGAAATAACTCCATTTCACCTATTCTACTTTCAAGAAGAGCTAGACGCTTGTCCTCGCAGGGATGCTGTGTACATGATACACTTGTCTACAAACTGGGTCACAAGCTGCGAAGGCTCAGCTTGACAGCTGGCTTCGGCAAAATAGCAGTCTCGGGCTAGCTGTGGAAGATTATCATCTATTTGTTCATTGATGAGTTTAAGAGCGCCGAGTTGTGCACTAGGCTGGATCAAATGCTTGTCGATTTGAGCCGAGTCTACCCTGTTCATCCCGGAAATTTCTGCCGAGTTCCTCTCATTTTCCTCCTTTATGTTGATGGAAATCCGATCTGTATTTACCTGTCTTAGCGCCTCGGCGTCGCTTCCAATCTCCATTCCTAATTGCTCACCATTCATGACATTGCAGGCTTCTGTTAACGAATTGGTCACTTTTTGAACCTGCTCTTTGCTCGAAGCGATAATCTGTTCCCAATTCTTTAACAAGATATTGCCTCTAGTCTGTTCGGCAATGGTGAGCCCAGGCGGGCCCGAAAACCTATTGTTAGTCGCTATAACTGCCTCTTGAAAAGCAATCCGGGCAGCTTCTGCATTTCTTTCTTTGTTAACCAGATTCTCGGAGATTCGATGTATTAACAAGTAGTTTTCTCGAATCTCCTCTACCTTGTTAAGCAGGCTCTGTTGAGTAGAGGAAACCCTGCTCTGAATATCAGTTGCTCGGATTTTGACGATATCAATGTCAATTGCTCTGTTTTCTGCGACCTCCAGTTGAGCTTGCAGTTGTGTAATCGTATCTCTCAGCTGGCCAGATTGCGACCGACCATCCCGGATCGTAGAATTGGCTTGTTCCAGCTTGGTTTTGAGCGCTTGGATTTCCTGCTTATCGCCTGATCGAGCCAACTCTATTTCTCCGTTCACTTGACTTCTAGCATTTTCTTCTGCCGAAGTCACCCTGGCTTCTAAGGACCTGATCAAGCGATTTTTTGTTTTGAGCTGCTTCTTTAACCCTTCGACCGAGAATTGATTTGTCGTTGCGTACGCCCCTAGCGTTCCTACAATTTCTGTGGCAAATTCATCTTTTTTTTTATTCATCCCATCGGTCATTACTTTGAATCTTTTAGCAGTAGACTCTCCTTCTTGATAAAACTCTCGCTTCACCATGGCTTTCCTCTTTTTGTCAAAAAAGAATTCGTTAGGAGGTAGTTCTTCAGCCCTTACAGGCCTCAATTATTCACCAAATATCCACCCTTCGCTAACGCCTTCTTGTGCTGACTGCAAGGGTGTAATAGAGGTAATGGGTTGCCCGATTTGCTTCGCAGCTTTCTCCGTTGTGCTGAGCGGACTTTTCTTTTTCGGGGGGTCGGGGGTCTTCGTTCCTGCCTCTAGATCCTGACTTTCTGGTGGACCTGTATCTTTTATTTCTTCCTCCAGATTAGGTCCCTTGGGAGGACCAACAGTTTTCTCTCTTGTTTCGGGATTTCCTCCCTGTTCTGGATTCTTTTCCTGCTCAGGAGTCTTCTCCTTTTCGGGATTCTTGCTCTGCTCACCTTCCTCAAGTTTTTCGGGGTTAGAGGTTTGCCCTTCAGAACTCTCGACTTATTTTCCTTTATCTTTGGGAAGTCCCAGGCCTCCCATCACCACAGGGAGACATCATTTCCTGTTCGCCTGAAATTTTAAGACAGAATCCCTGTCTTCGGCCGCTAGGGACTGGATTCGGAATTGTACTTCTGGATAGGATTTGGCCCCTCGAAAAACGTCATCCGAGGGTGAGTCTTCGTGCTCGAACCTCTTTAGACCGCAATTTCCTAAATGAGTACTCACGACTCTCTGTGGATCATGCCATTTATATTCGATATAGGCCAAATTCAAGCCTTCTAAGGCTGCGGCCTCAGCCTTAGAATGTCCGAAATCTAACAAGGAATAAGAATTAAGTCGGATAGGAAAAGACGGCCATACCTTCTTTGCTGATGCTTTTAATTCTTTGCTCACGCCGCCGATCACTGTTTGGCGAGCGATCTCGCGACATGCCAGTTTATCAGGGATAAATTGTGGGAGCGCCAGAGGAGGAACAACAGCTCCGAATACTCTCAAATAGGAAAATTCCTCTTCCACATACCAGTCTGCGATATGGCTCAGATTTTCGGCCATGCCATCCGGGATGCGGGGTGGCAAAAGGCCAAAAATGGTGACGTGCAGGGGTACCATCACCCAGTTAAAAATTTCATAAATGAAATCATTTGAATTATTCTCCCAGAGTTTATCGTGGTACTCATGCACAACTTTATCTTCGGATGGACTCCAAGCCCAATTCATAAAAGGAAAAGGCGTCCTGGCGCATATCGCATCCATGATATACGCGGACATGTAGAATCCGGACGGCTTCCCGGCTGCCTTCTGCTCTTGGTACTCGGTGATTTTGTTGAATAAATTATCAGAGAGCATTTTTGCCCAATTGAACGAGAAACCTTCTGCCACCCGATAAATGAGGGGTACCCACTGGACGTATAAATGAGCCGTGTCCTCCGATCCGAATAGCCGGCAAGTCATCATCGCCACATACCTGTAATTTGGTTCCAATGAAGAAATCGAATACACACCCTCGTTGTTCACCCTGAATGTGGAGGAACGAGATACCCAATCCTTTATCAATCCTGGCATAGTCCTGTCAAATTATTTGCACTCCTTCTCTTTGAACTCTACGAAGAATTCTTTGCCAAATGTGCATTCAGAGGTTGCTGGGAGCTTATACATAGACTGGATGTGTTCGGGCCTAAAAGTACCAATAATGTCCCGTCGATCATTTAGAATGGTTCTGGAAGGCAAGTCGATGTGATCCAATGCCCATCGGATCATATCGAAGTACGGGAGCAACCGAGGTCTGGTCGCAATGAGATGCATTCTCGACTGAACAATAGCCTTGTACTTAGTGTTCAGGTCGTCTTTCTCGATATCATAGTTATAGTCATCAGAGTCTGAATAGTTTACTGCCTCAGATTACAGGATACCTGTAATAGAAGACCAGGTAGATACGGAGCCGCCCGTCCGTGGCGAAGTGTCTGAGACATTGTTCGAACCCTGTGCTGTGACTTCGATATTTGCTTTGGCTCCTCTCCTTGGCACCATAGATGAAACTGGCGTTTTTTTTCTTCTGTGATAAACCTGCGTATACATGCAGAGGCTAGTTCACTCGGAGAAAGAATTGCTCTATACACTTAATAAGAAATGTTTTCCTTTTAATGAATAAAACAAGTTTCGTATATATTTTGGAAATTATGTACCTTTGTCATGAGTTCATTAAATCGTGAATAAAACCAAATTAATTGAAAAAATCCGATCTTATTTTCGTCATGGATTTACCCTATTTTCTCATTAATGTCGTGAATATTGGGCGGCTTGACAGGTACTCGGGTTATGGAGAGTAAATGAATTCCTTGTAAAGTGTGCCAACCTTGATGCGCGGGACGTACCTTATTTTAAAATCATTTTTCTAAAATTTCAAATCTTAATGGCTTAGAGATTTCCTCGCTTTTCGTCATCTCGTGAATTTCCCTTTAACGTTTTGACTTTACAACTCGCGATATTGCGAATTCCGATCTCAGCATTAATCAACAATAATCACGATGTAGTGGATCCTTAATAATATGATTAACTTAATCACCGGATCGTGAATCGGGAATTCGAAGACAAGTTTTTAGGAGAATGAAATGCCGAGTCGCGATATCGCGATGCGGCGATAATTAGTCTCAAATTACGAGAAGTAAATCTTAAATTAGGAGACTAACTAATCTCGCCATAATTATGTCGCAACCTCGCGAATCGCAGTTTTGGATATCCTTGGTTTATGAGAGAAAAAGCCGAGCTGCGATGTGCCGAGAAACGGAAATTAACCGTGGTTAGTTTTTTTAACCTTGGTTCTTGACTAAGGCTTATCAAAAAGATTTATCGCGTTCTCGGCCCTCGGGGTTAAAAGAACAAAAATTTAGGCTCGACGAATGCCGAGTCACGAAATCCCGATGATGTCTAATCAAGGGTTTAATGGTTTACCATAGTTAATGCCTTGGGTGAAAAATTTGAAAGAGTGAGTTCGCAGTTTCGCGACTCGGGACTTATGAATTCAAATATCTAAAACGCCCAACTGGAGACATCCCGAAATGAAACAAGAGAGCAACATTCTTGCGAAAAAACGAAATGCTATTGAAAGCAAAAAACGCATTGCTATTTATGCGACAAGATTTGAAAGTTTTATGATGTTCGGAAATTGAAGAAAAACAACTTTAGATTTCAAGTATCAGACTTTGAAAATTCGTGCGTGGTGAAAGAACAAGTGCGGCTCCAACATAGGCTCCAACTAGGGATCCCTCTTCCCTGTGAGGCGGGAAGAACAGTAGACCAGGTGCCAAAATTGGGTAAATGGAGTCATAAACTAAAATCAAGGAAAAATCCAAGGAAAAAGATAGAAAAGGGAGAAAGAAGCTTTCGCTAGATAACCGAGAAGCTTTCCGAACTCAATGCTTTTTTCGAACATAGCTGAAGTCATCTTCGCAATTTCCTCTTTCTCGCTACTAAGTTTGGGGAGCGTTTCAAGACAGTCGTAACGATCCTAGGATATTCAACAGGTCTTATTATTCTCAGCTTGCATGAAAAGAATGATATATTATATAATCTAAAATGGGGAAGTCCCGTCGGAATTTTGGGAAATGATCAGGTTTCCAGAAAGTGTTGATTCCCGGAGTATATTGATGTTTATGTATAACAGCCTTACAGATCTCCCAGACATTGCTTCACTGCCAGCGAGCCTGTTTAGTACCCCGGTGAAGTTGTCTGACCCTTTTCTACTGAATTTCTTTTCACCACTTCGGAAAAATTTATGCGTTTAAACGCTAAGATGAGGGAAATCATTTCTGAATTTCCTTTCATCGTCTTAATAGACTAGGTGGGGGCAATCATTTCTGAATTTCCTTTCACCACCTGTCTTAATATTTTATCTTTAAATCACGAAGATGGGAGCAATCAGTTTATGTCAGGGCTGAGATCTGTAAAATATTTTTACCAAAGGTCTGTCGAATTATTTTGATTACTCGGTATCAACCTTTCTTTGACCCTTTCAAGACCTTTAATTCATAGGGGGATAAGGGAGAAAGAATGAAACTTTAAAGGACAACCTGTTCAAGCAAGCTTTGCTATTTTTGACGCTGTTGAAAAACCTTAGAAAGGTCAGGATTACTATAAATGTCCTTTAGCTTAGCAAGAGATTAAGTAGTTGTAAGGACCAGCTTTCTCATTAAGGTATGTTCGAAAATATTCAAGTTTTTAAAACGAATTTTTTTTAACTCCCATCCAAAAACTCAGGAAGATATCGACTTGCTAAAATCAGGCCCAAATATGGACAGAAAACCAAGGAGCAATCGAAAAAGGGGTAATTTCAAAAAAGGTCACAACAGTTCTAGACTAGTCTTCAAATGCATTCAGGGACAAAAATTATGACATGATTACCTTTGATTTAGCGTGTTCATTCAAGTTTAGTTTGAAGATCAAAGTCCAAAAATAATCCTGTTATCTAACTTTTTATATTACAATTTGTACAACATTACCTCAGATTGCTTTAAACAACCTTTCATGATATATGTATCGAAAAAACTCACCTCTGTCTTTCGATTTCCTCGTGGACTATGAATTATCTTATGTATCACCTGATTTATGTTTTTCTGTTATCCACATCGGTCTGCACATTATTTTCTCTGTCAGCTTCGCCTGAGGCTGGAAACCTTCAAAAAAGAACACAAGTCTTATTTGAAAATGTGTTGAAAATTTAAGAAGGAAAACCAAGAATTGATAACAAATATTTGGACAAAAACATCAATATGTACAACAACTCATAATGACTTTATTTATTTATAAATGTATATATACATATATAACAATTTTCTATCCGACTATTGTCAAGTCATGTAGTGTTTCAGATATCATCCATTGACAGGGGCGCTGAGAACTTCCCCATCGATATTTTCCAGAAGAAAGGAATTCTTTCCTTTTGGAGCCGAGACCCTGAATGGTCCATACCAAAGGTGGTCAAATTTGCCATGTTTCCCGGCTTCTTTTCTTCTCGTATCCCATCTTAATACCAAATCCCCAGGAAGGAACTGTCTGTCCTTCACCTTGAGATCAAACAATGTTTTCATGTCGTCTTGGTATTTTTGCATTTTCTCATCGACCCCCACTCTGAGTTGTTGAACCTCAATCAATTGGTTAATTCTTCTGGTTACATGATTGGGCTCTTCGTTTTGATCTTGCCATAATTTCATTACTGGCAATGCTAAGTTTATGGGCAGAACCGCCTCGGTCCCATATACCATCTGAAATGGCGAAATGCCAATAGATCTCTTAGTGCTGATGCGGTTTGCCCATAATGCGTGCTTCAAATGTACATGCTAGGATCTCTTGTTTTCGTTGAGTACCTTTTTGATCACATTTACCGGGCTCTTATTTGATGATTCAGCCATCCCATTTCCCTGAGGGTAATAAGCCGTGGAATGGCCGAGGACGATACTGTACTTCTGGCAGAAGTCGATCATAGCCATGGACTTGAAATCCTGGGCATTGTCTGTAACAATCTTTCGGGGACACCCAAATCTAGACAAGATGTTATCTTCCAAAAAGTCAATCACCACCGAGTCTGTTGCCCTTTTGGTTGGAATTGCTTCCACCCACTTGGTAAAATAATCTGTGGCCGTTAAGATCCACTTATACTGAGCACTGGAATGAGGATTGATTTCTCCTATGAAATCTAACCCCCATTGTTGAAATGGGGCTTCGGTTCTGACTGGAACGAGTGGTAGTGCAGGGAGTTTTTGCTTACCAGCAAATATTTGACACGAATAACAGGCCCGTACTTTAGCATTAACATCAGAGAATAGTTTCGGCCAATAATATCCGGCCCTCAATATCTTATAGGCCGTGGCTCTCCATGCATGATGCCCTCCACAGATTCCTTCATGAAATTATTCTATAACTCGCGGGGTTTCTGACTCAACCAGACAAACCAGTAAAAACCCGAGTGGATCCTTCCAGAATAGTTGATTTTCAGAGATGCAATATTTTACAGAATGAAGTTTTAACGTTCTGTATTTGGCTGGTGTTAGCCCATCTGGGCATCTCAGGTTTAGCAAGTAGAAGACTATATCTCTATACCAGCTTGACGATACGAATTTGTCTTCAACCTTGCTTGGATATGTTTGGTCATCCGGCTCTTGCACACATATATCTCCATCTTTCTCTTGCAGGCAATTGATATCGAGAGCTTTAAGGTTTGACTCAGCCAAGAGTTTGGCCAAACCCTTTCCCTTTACGAATTTAGTTGGCTTGATTTCTAGATCAAATTCTTGTATCTTAGCAAGCCAGCGCCCTCGTTTTCCATCGCTGTCTGGCTGTACCAATATATCCTTCACAGCACTAGTTGGTACATACGCGATAATTCTTGAATGTAGAACGTAAGTTCTGAATGCCTTTAGCGCTTTCACCATTGCGTATGCCTGTTTTTCCATTATGTCATATTTTAATTCGGTGTCTCTAAGGCTCTTGCTAAAAAACACGATCGGGCACTCAAAACCTTCATCATCTTTTTGCAGTAACACTGCGGCGATAGTATGCTGAGAAGCAAATGAGAAGATGAGGAAATCCTTCGAGTAATCTGGGCTTGTTAACACAGGTGCCTCGCTAATAACTTTCTTAATATGTTCGAATGATGCTTTAGCCTCAGCGGTCCAATTTACTCTGCTATATTTCTTTAGCATTCGTGTGATTAATTTAACAATCTCAGCGAAATTTGGTATGAACCTTCGTAAAAAATTTATTGTACCCAAGAAAGCTTGAATTTCTTTAACGTTTCTAGGAATCCTGATAGTTTGTATCGCTTCAAATCTCTTAGGGTCAATCTTGATTCCATCTCTAAATACGATATGCCCTAGAAGCTTACCTTCCTTCATGGCGAAATGTGATTTCTTTGGGTTCAAAGATAGACCATACCTGCGGCATTTTTCGAAAGTCTGCTTTAAATGAATTAAGTGTTCTTCATCGGTTTTAGAAAAAACCATTAAATCGTCGAGGTAGATTACTATGAACTTATATCTTTCCCAAACGAAAGCAATATCCATGGCGCGCTGGAAGGTATCCCCCGCATTCATTAAACCAAAAGGCATTTTATCATACATGAATGTACCCCATGGCGTGGTGAAAGCGGTTTTTTCTCTATCTTGCTCATTCATGGCGATTTGGTTGTACCCAGAAAATCCATCTATCATAGACATCCGATTTGCCCCAACTACCCTTTCTAGGACGTGGTCCATTTTAGGAAGTGGATAATTATCTTTAAGAGAGGACCTGTTCAAGTTCCGGAAATCTACACACAGTCTGATTTCTCCATTCTTTTTTCTGACAGGGACCAAATTTGCTATCCAGTCAGAATATCTTAGAGGTACGATTATCTTCGCGTCTAAAAGCTTCTTAACTTCTTTTTCAATAACAGGCAACAAAATGGGATTAAACTGCCTGAGCTTCTGCCTAAAAGGCTTGACTCCGGGCTTCAAAGGTATCTTGTGCTCAATTATAGAAGTATCGTATGTTCGAAGCTCATCATAGGACCAGGCAAAAACATCTTTATATTGTTTAAGTAAATCTTTATACTGGTCCTTTACCTTAGGAGGGAGAAATTTAGATATCTTTACCACCCTGGAATCTTTCTCAGTTCCTATGTTGCAATCCTCCACTTCTTCTGGTTGGGGCTGCAAAGTAGACTTCACAGGTATGTCATTTTGATCGAAAAGTCTTTCCAAAGGAATTAAACCTTTCGGGATTTGGTTATTTTTGAGGACCAACATGCGGTGATCCGCTATTTTTTCTCGGAAGGTTTCAGGATTTTCGTCTTCTTGCATAATCCACTTCGGGTCATTTTGGTTTTCTTGGTCTAGATGGGTTTCAGAAAAATCACCTATTGCTATAAGAAATTTCTGAATTTGTTCGTCATCTTCAAAAACCTGCCAGTGTCGGATATTGTCTGGTATAGAGGGTTTATATCTAATCTCAATATGATATTTCAGTTTAACATTTGTGGGAGGGGAAAAGGTTGAGGCTGCCTTAGCCAATGCATCAGCATGCAGATTCTCTGTGCGAGGAATAAAATGGATTTTTATAGATGAGAAATTTTTTTCCATTAGATCCCAAGCGCAATTCCTGTATGTTCTCAATCTGGGATGTTTGGCTAGGTATTGTCGGTTTACTTGTTTTACTATCAATTCAGCGTCACCGTAAACCTCCAAGTTTTTTATGTTTAGCCTCTTTGCAGCCTCTAAACCTAAGATCAATGCTTCATACTCGCATACATTGTTGGTATAATCTATGTCCCATTGTAAGCGATATGAGAAAGGAACGGTAAACTTACCTTCAGGTGCTATTAAAAGTATGCCAACACCAGCTCCCTCAGAAGATGAAGCGCCATCGAAGTACATTTTCCAGATACCATTTTTGCATAGCTCTTCGGTCAAGGGGCTAAGCTCTTCTTGTTTCATATCAAGTTTTTCGGGACATCCATCTAGACCGTCATCAAATGACAATATGCAATTCCCTAGATCCTGGTCGGCAACGTAAATGGGAAAATTATTTGGGTTTTGAGGATCACTGACAGCAAACGCTAATCTTGTTTCTCGGTACAAACGGGTAAACTGGCCACTGAAAATTGGGATTGTGGCATATGACATGTCCAACTGTAGAGAACCTCCCAACTTGGCTCCCCATGATCTGGATAGCAACATACCATATTTGGGGGGAATATCTGCAATAACCACATCCATCAGGATACTCTTGACCGGGACCTGAGCCAGGGTAACTACCAGATATTTTATCATTCCCATACATCTAACCTTTCTTGAGTCAAACGAGTATAGGTCTCCATAAGGTCTAGTGATCTGGAGCCCCAGCCTCTCCATTATAGCTTTGGGCATAACATTATGCGAAGCCCCGGAGTCTAACATACAGTTATGCAATAACTGGTCATGTATATTCAGGGTGATATAGAAAGGAGCGACGTTGTCTTTGGGTCCCTCAAAATGAGGACCAAAGGTGATGTTAGGTCTGTCATCTTCAAGGTTGATAACATCGGAGTGACTTTCTGGCTCACAAACACCCATCACTTTGGCAATTTGTTTCCGATAAGCGGGGTTTTTTGCTAATTCTACCAACGGAATTGGTATCTTAATTTTATTTAATTCATTTTCAAAATTGTAAGATGTATTGGCCTTATCCGTTTCTTTGGTTAAGACTTCTGGGCCTTCTCTTTCCAATTTATTTGTCTGAATCGCTTTATCACTCGTGATCTTAGTTGAAGTTGTAACTTTATTTCTCCGTTCTGTCTCCTTTGTTTGGGTCTCAACCTTTTTCACCTGAGACTGTTGAGTTTTTGTTACCTTGTCTTTATCGTTAGGTAATGGTAACAATGTCTCTTCCAAAGGGGGTTCATGAGATTGACCCCTCGGTCGGATTTTCTTAGGTTGGTCAGTTGAGGTGGGCTTATTTTTTGATCTCAGGTTGTATCTGGGTTGAAAATCAGCCGCTATCATTTCTGTTTCTAGTTGAGATATGCAGAGGTCAGTATGATCACCTTATTGTTCTTCTTCGTTAGACGGTTGAGGAGTATGTAAGGATTTCTCATAGTCTTCTCTAGTCAGAAATGGCTGCAAACATTCATCGCCGAAACATGCAACTTCTTCGTCTGAATCTCCGAAATCTTGGAGGTCACTTGCTCCTATAAAATTTTCATTTTTTAGTGGAGCTTGTATTTTTTGATCTTCATTTTTTATTTGTCTCTGCTAATTTTGGGGATTTGGGTTTCTCCTGAAGTCCCTTTTGTTAGAAGAATCAGCTTTGGCCTGGTCCAACTCCATCCTAGAGATTTTGTTAGACAGATCTTTAATTATTCGGGCCATATCATCCACTCTGTCGTCAGTGTATCTATTTGACCCGGAAGGACCTGCTGGTGCCCTATAGCGTCTGTTATCACGGTTGGTTGTTTCTACTTTAGCCTTCAACTTACCTGAAGCCATCATATTAGATTCTATTTTGACGGCGTCATCTTGCATTGTCTTTAGGGTGGCTCCTCTTCTTTCTCGCAAGAGCAATGCAAAATCAGGTTTGAAATCTCCTGCAAAGGTTACTTTGGCCGAAGGTTCAGAAGGTTTAACAGTGACTGGAATTTTATTGTATATTTTGTTAAATCTCAAAATAAATTCCATTACCGTTTCTGAGTTTTTCTTCCTTAGGGACCCGAACTCGGTAAGGTAGTATAAATAATCCTTTCGCTCTCCCCATTGTGTGAGGAAATCATTTTCTAAGGCGTTATATGTCCGAATAGAAGCTGCAGGAAGACTCCGAAACCAAGTTCGGACCTGTCCTTCGAAAGTTTGGACAAGTAGTCTTGAATAGACATCCTCGTGCTCAATACCGCATATGTCTGCGAACTGGTCAAAGAAGTTTATATGCTCGGCTGTGGTAAGGTCTCCCTCCCCTGTGAACTTAGGAAGATTTTTGATGTAGTTGTCAGGTAAATCATGGAGGTTAGCAGGTAAGACTAAGGGATCATATCTCGCTACTACTTTTGCAAATACTCCGAGAGGGGGGACATTCGGTACTCCACCTCCTCCTCCAACGCCAACCATCGACTTGGGAGTGGGAAATGGGGGTGTAACACACACCTTTGAATCAGGTGAAACTGGGCGGTTCTGCCGAGGAAAGGTTGATGTGTCAAAAGACGACGATCTTTCCAAAGGGGCTTTACCCTTGTTTATAGATTCGAAAGTCTGATGTGGCTCACTCCTAAATTCAGAGTAGTTTGCTTCTGGATCTTTGGTATCAGATAGAGGGCTACCGGAAGAAGGAGGTTCTGAAGCGGATTTAGTCTTTAGAAGCGGATTTTTGGGTTTATTAGCTGAAGCGGTTGTCTGAAGTGAGCCTCTTGCTCTTAAATTTTTTTCAGGATTTTTAACGGGCGTAATCAGCTTATCATCCGGGTTCTGTCTGGTATGTCTTCTACCAGATGCCAGTTTGTGTTTTAGTGGAGTCGCCAAGTGAAATATTTAAAGCGAGCCTTAAAGTGGTGTGCACTCTGTGTTCACTATCAAAGAGTAACACTATCAACGAAATTGTTTGTCGTTTTCCCAGGGAAAAGATTTCGTAACTTTGTTCCCCAACAACGGTGCCAGAAAGATGTTGTTCCTGAGTCTATACTAAGTCTTAAAGTACAGTGTCAAGGCATCTGAAAGTGTGGTAATGTTTGATAAAGGATTTCATTTACCTTCGGTATGGGAAGCTAATGAAGATTCCTGCGTTCACGCCGTCTAGCTTCCAACTGTTCCTGGGTTGCGATATCTTGTTCAATGGCTGCCCATGAACGCTCTAATTCTTCCCGGGTATTAGCAGTTCTAAGGGTCGTCCTGAAAAGACTTAACGCGATATTAGTTTGATCTGATATCCCGAGCTGGATATTAGGTTGAATTACCGCGGGTACAGTCATTGTGGAACAGTAAGGGTATGGAAATGATTTTAACGAGAAATTTTAATGCTGTTTCAATTTGGCTGAGATAAGAGAACTTTTCGTATGAGAAACAAAATAGAAAAAATGAACAAAGGCCCTTTCCTGTAACTGTATGATTTTTAGCAAAAGGTGTGAAATGAAAGAAAAACATCTAGTTGCAAGTAACATGAAATTCTTACCAGTGAAAAAACTCACGTATACACAGAAGAAGAAATTGACATGAACATAATTGACATGGCGCAAGTAAACATAAAATTTTGTAACTGTAGCTTGGTCTTACACCTGCTGATAGCGGGTGCAGAGGAAGGACAAGAGACGGTTACGGAAAAATAGACTTCCTTCACTATAGTAGTAGTCGCACTAAGTTATAGTGATACCTTTCAATTATGTAGAGCAAAATGAAAAGAAACAAAGAACATGACAAAACAAGCTAATTATGTAGAGCAAAATGAAAAGAAACAAAGAACATGACAAAACAAACTTGAAATACAGTCGGGACAGGATCGGGAATCTTTGATTTGCTTTGTATTAACTTCCTTCCTGAGAAAAATCTCTTACAATCAGCACAAAAAAGTCTATCCTTTATCTCTTCTTTTGGCGATGTATTTATACAAGATTTGTCCCTCGGTTCAGAGGAGCCACCTTACTCCATCTATCCGAACCTGCTTTCAAAAAGGTGCCAGGTGCTTGTTTTTGTTTAAATTCAATATATGTGATACATCTGTCTCAAGATTGAAACACAATCTGTGAAGTATTTACATTGACAACTGGGGGAACGAAATAACTCCATTTCACCTATTTTACTTTCAAGAAGAGCTAGACGCTTGTCCTCGCAGGGATGCTATGTACATGATACACTTGTCTACAAACTGGGTCACAAGCTGCGAAGGCTCAACTTGACAGCTGGCTTCGGAAAAATAGTAGTCTCGGGCCAGCTGTGGAAGCTTATCATCTATTTGTTCATTGATTAGTTTAAGAGCGCCGAGTTGTGCACTAGGCTGGATCAAATGCTTGTCAATTTGAGCCGAGTCTACCCTATTCATCCCGAAAATTTCTGCCGAGTTCCTCTCATTTTCCTCCTTTATGTTGATGGAAATCCGATCTGTATTTACCTGTCTTAGCGCCTCGGCGTCGCTTCCAATCTCCATTCCTAATTGCTCACCATTCATGACATTGCAGGCTTCTGTTAACGAATTGGTCACTTTTTGAACCTGCTCTTTGCTCGAAGCGATAATCTGTTCCCAATTCTTTAACAAGATATTGCCTCTAGTCTGTTCGGCAATGGTGAGCCCAGGCGGGCCCGAAAACCTATTGTTAGTCACTATAACTGCCTCTTGAAAAGCAATCCGGGCAGCTTCTGCGTTTCTTTCTTTGTTAACCAGATTCTCAGAGATTCGATGTATTAACAAGTAGTTTTCTCGAATCTCCTCTACCTTGTTAAGCAGGCTCTGTTGAGCAGAGGAAACCCTACTCCGAATATCAGTTGCTCGGATTTTGACGATATCAATGTCAATTGATCTGTTTTCTGCGACCTCCAGTTGAGCTTGCAGTCGTGTAATCGTATCTCTCAGCTGGCCCGATTGCGACCGACCATCCCGTATCGTAGAATTGGCTTGTTCCAGCTTGGTTTTGAGTGCTTGGATTTCCTTCTTATCGCCTGATTGAGCCAACTCTATTTCTCCGCTCACTTGACTTCTAGCGTTTTCTTCTACCGAAGTCACCCTGGCTTCTAAGGTCCTGATCAGGCGATTTTTTGTTTTGAGCTGCTTCTTTAACCCTTCGAATGAGAATTTATTTGCCGTTGCGTACGCCCCTAGCGTTCCTGCAATTTCTGTGGCAAATTCATCTTTCTTTTTATTTATCCCATCGGTCATTACTTTGAATCTTTTAGCGGTAGACTCTCCTTCTTGATAAAACTCTCGCTTCACCACGGCTTTCCTCTTTTTGTCAAAAAAGAATTCGTTAGGAGGTAGTTCTTCAGCCCTTACAGGCCTCAATTCTTCACCAAATATCCACCCTTCGCTAACGCCTGCTTGTGCTGACTGCAAGGGTGTAATAGAGGTAATGGGTTGCTCGATTTGCTTCGCAGCTTTCTCCATTGTGCTGAGTGGAATTTGCTTTTTCGGGGGTTCAGGGGTCTTCGTTCCTGCCTCTGGATCCTGACTTTCTGGTGGACCTATATCTTTTATTTCTTCCTCCAGTTTAGGTCCCTTGGGAGGACCAGCAGTTTTCTCTCTTGTTTCAGGATTTCCTCCCTGTTCTGGATTCTTTTCCTGCTCAGGAGTCTTCTCCTTTTCGGGATTATTTCTCTGCTCCCCTTCCTGACGTTTTTCGGGGTTAGAGGTTTTCCCTTCAGAACTCTCGGCTTCTTTTCCTTTATCTTTGGGAAGTCCCAGGCCTCCCAGCACCACAGGGAGACATCATTTCCTGTTCGCCTGAAATTTTAAGACAGAATCCCTATCTTCGGCCGCTAGGGACTGGATTCAGAATTGTACCTCTGGATAGGATTTGGCCCCTCGAAAAACATCATCCGAGGGTGAGTCTTCGTGCTCGAACCTCTTTAGACCGCAATTTCCTAAATGAGTACTCACGACTCTCTGTGGATCATGCCTTTTATATTCGATATAGGCCAAATTCAAGCCTTCTAAGGCTGCGGCCTCAGCCTTAGCATGTCCAAAATCTAACAAGGAATAAGAATTAAGTCGGATAGGAAAAGACGTCCATACCTTCTTTGCTGATGCTTTTAATTCTTTGCTCACGCCGCCGATCACTGTTTGGCGAGTGATCTCGCGACATGCCAGTTTGTCGGGGATAAATTGTGGGAGCGCCAGAGGAGGAACAGTAGCTCCGAATACTCTCAAATAGGAGAATTCCTCTTCCACATACCAGTCTGCGATATGGCTCATATTTGCGGCCATGCCATCCGGGATGCGGGGTGGAAAAAGGCCAAAAATGGTGACGTGCAGGGGTACCATCACCCAGTTAAAAATTTCATAAATGAAATCATTTGCATTATTCTCCCAGAGTTTATCGTGGTACTCATGCACAGCTTTATCTTTGGATGGACTCCAAGCCCAATTCATTAAAGGAAAAGGCGTCCTGGCGCATATCGCATCCATGATATATGCGGACATGTAGAATCCAGACGGCTTCCCGGCTGCCTTCTGCTCTTGGTACTCGGTGATTTTGTTGAATAAATTATCAGAGAGCATTTTTGCCCAATTGAACGAGAAACCTTCTGCCACCCGATAAATGAGGGGTACCCACTAGACGTAAAAATGAGCCGTGTCCTCCGATCCGAACAGCCGGCAAGTCATCATCGCCACATACCTGTAATTTGGTTCCAACGAAGAAATCGAATACACACCCTCGTTGTTCACCCTGAATGTGGAGGAACGAGATACCCAATCCTTTATCAAGCCTGGCATAGTCCTGTCAAATTCTTTGCACTCCTTCTCTTTGAACTCTGCAAAGAATTCTTTGCCAAATGTGCATTCAAAGGTTGCTGGGAGCTTATACATAGACTGGATGTGTTCGGGCCTAAAAGTCCCAATAATGTCCCGTCGGTCATTTAGAATGGTTCTGGAAGGCAAGTCGATGTGATCCAATGCCCATCGGATCATATCGAAGTATGGGAGAAACCGAGGTCTGGTCGCAATGAGATGCATTCTCGACTGAACAATAGCCTTGTACTTAGTGTTCAGGTCGTCTTTCTCGATATCATAGTTATAGTCATCAGAGTCTGAACAGTTTACTGCCTCGGATTGCAAGATACCTGTAATAGAAGACTAGGTAGATACGGAGTCGCCCGTCCGTGGCGAAGTGTCTGAGACGTTGTCCGAACCCTGTGCTGCGACTTCGATATTTGCTTTGGCTCCTCTCCTTGGCGCCATAGTTGAAACTGACATTTTTGTTCTTCTGTGATAAACCTGCGTATACATGCAGAGGCTAGTTCACTCGGAGAAAGAATTGCTCTATACACTTAATAAGAAATGTTTTCCTTTTAATGAATAAAACAAGTTTCGTATATATTTTGGAAATTATGTACTTTTTTCATGAGTTCATTAAATCACGAATAAAACCAAATTAATTGAAAAAATCCGATCTTATTTTCATCGTGGATTTACCCTAATTTCTCATTAATGTCGTGAATATTGGGCGGCTTGACAGGTACTCGGGTTATGGAGAGTAAATGAATTCCTTGTAAAGTGTGCCAACCTTGATGCGCGGGACGTACCTTATTTTAAAATCATTTTTCTAAAATTTCAAATCTTAATGGCTTAGAGATTTCCTCGCTTTTCGTCATCTCGTGAATTTCCCTTTAACGTTTTGACTTTACAACTCGCGAGATTGCAAATTTCGATCTCAGCATTAATTAACAATAATCACGATGTAGCGGATCCTTAATAATATGATTAACTTAATCACCGGATCGTGAATCGGGAATTCGTAGACAAGTTTTTAGGAGAATGAAATGCCGAGTCGTGATATCGCGATGCGGCGATAATTAGTCTCAAATTACGAGAAGTAAATCTTAAATTAGGAGACTAACTAATCTCGCCATAATTATGTCGCAACCTCGCGAATCGCAGTTTTGGATATCCTTGGTTTATGAGAGAAAAAGCCGAGCTGCGATGTGCTAAGAAATGGAAATTAACCGTGGTTAGTTTTTTTAACCTTGGTTCTTGACTAAGGCTTATCAAAAAGATTTATCGCATTCTCGTCCCTCGGGGTTAAAAGAACAAAAAATTAGGCTCGACGAATGCCGAGTCACGAAATCCCGATGATGTCTAATCAAGGGTTTAATGGTTTACCATAGTTAATGCCTTGGGTGAAAAATTTGAAAGAGTGAGTTCGCAGTTTCGCGACTCGGGACTTATGAATTCAAATATCTAAAACGCCCGACTGGCGACATCCCGAAATGAAACAAGAGAGCAACATTCTTGCGAAAAAATGAAATGCTATTGAAAGCAAAAAACGCATTGCTATTTATGCGACAAGATTTGAAAGTTTTATGATGTTCGGAAAGAGAAGAAAAACAACTTTAGATTTCAAGTATCAGACTTTGAAAATTTGTGCGTGGTGAAAGAACAAGTGCGGCTCCAACACCATCCATCTTAGTATCCAACTTAACTTTTATTGAATCCATCTTAGTATCCAACTTAGCTTCCATTGAATCCATCTTCTTTTGTAGTTCATTTATGTCCCTACGCATTTATTCCCCTTCATCAAGAGTCCAAGTAGGAATTTTTGGAGGCTTATTTGGTGTAGAAGTTCCCTTTTTTGGTGGCATGTTGGCCAAGTATCACTTTTTGAACCTTGATTTTGAGGTGGTTCTACTAGACAATATGTATTTTATTGTATCTCCCAAGTTTCGGCCCTTCTGGGTATGAAACTTTATTTTATGTATTTCTCTAATATTTCTTCTCTGCAATGCCACAGGTCTGACCAAAATTGGATGTGCCAAGTGGAATTTACTGTAACTTCCCTACAACTTGCCAATTTTTAGTCTTTCTAGGAGATCTCACTTGTATAGCGTGACCCGCACAAAATGATTGATATAAAGTTCTAAAACTCACACCCAAAATACTAAAGACTTTCCACGATCTAATGAAACTAATCCCACTCAATTTGGATACTCTAGCAGGAAGTTATGATTGTTTTACCTAGAACACCTTCTTGAAACTAGTTAATAGGACTAGTTAGATACCCTATATTACACAAGGTGTATCTACAAATTTAAGATGACCCAGAAGCTAAACTTTTAACCACATATACCTTGTTAATTTCTATAAATTTCCTCTAGAATTCAGGTTTTGAAATTTTACAGAAAAAGTTTTATAGCGAAAATTCCGCAATAACTCATTTCAGGATGATTCCAGAACCCTATATTGTACACGCTATATCTCCAAAAGTATAAGGCATTAGGAGTAGAA
This sequence comes from Picea sitchensis, assembly GCA_010110895.2. Lineage (NCBI taxonomy): Eukaryota > Viridiplantae > Streptophyta > Pinopsida > Pinales > Pinaceae > Picea > Picea sitchensis. The sequence continues at coordinate 107,012 of SNQJ01S0009281.1, read as the reverse complement.
TTTTTAACCTAACATACCTTGATCTGTCTACTAAATATCCTGCAAGTCGTTCCTTCTAAAACATTGTAGAAACAAAGTTATAGCAAAAATTCCAAGGTGTCTCAGATGTAGCAGCGAAACCCCAAGACCTTGAGCTCTGATACCATATGTTAAGAACCGAATATCAATATAGCATAGAAAAACCTTAGAAAAATTAGTCAACACCTTGAAAAAGAGATAATTTCAGATAATAAGCCTCTTTGAGGGGGCAACCTCCTTTTACCCCACTTAAATGTTCAAGTACAAGATGATTCAAAATGAAAATGTCTCCTTGGTATATATAGGAGACTAGGAGGTATAATTACAACTAATGGCCTAAAGCCGACATAAATA
>SNQJ01S0009281.1:76569-106590 GCA_010110895.2 Picea sitchensis | reverse complement strand
CGCCATAATTATGTCGCAACCTCGCGAATCGCAGTTTTGGACATCCTTAGTTTATGAGAGAAAAAGCCGAGTTGCGATGTGCCGAGAAACGAAAAATAACCGTGGTTAATTTTTTAACCTTGGTTCTTGACTAAGGCTTATCAAAAAGATTTATCGCGTTCTCGGCCCTCGGGGTTAAAAGAACAAAAATTTAGGCTCGACGAATGCCGAGTCACGAAATGTCAATGATGTCTAACCAAGGGTTTAATGGTTTACCATAGTTAATGCCTTGGGTGAAAATTTTGAAAGAGTGAGTTCGCAGTTTCGCGGCTCGGGACTCATGAATTCAAATATCTAAAACTCCTGACTGGCGACATCCCGAAATGAAACAAGAGAGCAACATTCTTGTGAAAAAACGAAATGATATTAAAAGAAAAAAACACATTGCCATTTATGCGACAAGATTTGAAAGTTTTATGATGTTCGGCAAGAGAAGAAAAACAACTTTAGATTTCAAGCATCAGACTTCGAAAATTTGTGCATGGTGAAAAAACAAGTGCGGCTCCAACAAACCCAAACATTTCCTACTCCAACAGGCCCCCAACACTAACCTGTGGATCATCCCAAGCCACTAAGGAAGTGTGTGCCTCCTGCACAGATTTCTCCAAATCCTAGAACTTTTGTTTGAGTGCATCTAGTTGTGTCTTGTCTTGCACAATATTTTATATCATGGTCTCCACCACCTGCACTATTATGTGCTCCTCTAGCACTTTAATTCTCTTTGAGTGTGCCTTTTCCAGTCTTCCTTTTTTTTTCTACAATTAGGCTATCATATTCACTAATTTCTCATACATGGGCTCCAACTGGTCTTGTATTGTCTATCTTTCTTCTTGGATTGTCTTCATCTCTACTTGCATGTTTTTTATTTCCTACGCAACCCTTAGTCTCACTGATATGGGAATTGCCTTATGTCTTTTCTTTAAATCATGAAATGAAACATTTAGCTTCTCTTCCCTATGATCCATGTTTTGGAGGCCTTCTTCTTCTGCTAGGATTGTCTAGATTTGTGTGGTCCCTTCATAAATCTCTGTTATTTCTTTTACTTCCAGTGCCATTCTTTATGTCTGTTATGTTTCCTACTACTCCCTTTCTGATCTGACCTTTGGAGGGGTGGTTGGTGTTAGCCTCCCAACAAGCTCTACTATATCTTGTTTATACCCCTCCATCATCTGCGCTATCTTCTTGATCCTTTCTTCTACATTGAGTTCTCTTGCTAGTGTGTTATTTTGGATTTTTTGGAAGACTTATTCAAGTCTTTTCTCCAATTTATTTCCGCGTTGTTTTTCCTCCTCATGTTCAATATGAACTTATTTTAGGATTGTCTCCAACACCTCCTTCTCTACCTTGGCTGTCTCTAGGTGTGCCACATCCATTCTCGCCCTTGATTGTACCTCTTGTGCAACACTTCTCTGTAACCTATATAGTTCTTTTGTTGGAATCTTAGCCAATACCAATTCCATATGTTCCATGTACTTAACCTATTTTTGCACCATGTATTCTTCCATCTGCAACCTATATTTATTAATACTAAATATTTCACTTCCCACTATCGTTATCTATACTGTCTCCTCCTCACTTCATGTTGGCATGTCCTATTCTTGTGTTGTTCATTACTTCTTTATTTCCCCTTCGTGTTGTGCCTTGGTGAATTGTATCTTCTCCAAGACTTGCTTGACCACTATCATTTCTTGCATTATCTTTTGTCTCTATTTTTTTGCATCTTCGTATACTTCTGTAAAATGGTCATGTAGTCTTTTTGCAACTAAATACACATCATATTCTGTTATGGTATATTGGGGGACCTCCTTGTGTGCCTTCATTTTATTATGCACTCCACCTGACTATAAAATAGTTCTCTTGGGTGGCCTTGACTCTGTTTGTTTTGTTGTCATTGGGGTATTTGTCTTTGGTATGTCCCCTCCTTCTTGTCCCTCCTACACAGGGATGTTATAATTCCTATGTGTCTTTCCATTAGTGGCCTTTGTGCATTTATTTTGTTGTGTGATATGCTTGGGGATACCCCTTTTCTCTCTAAGTGTTCTTGTTGTTGTGCTCCCCCCTATCTGTGTCATGTGTGCTATTGCTTTTCTTGTTGTTGTGCTTGGGCCTCCTATTGGGATTCTCTTCTTCTGTGATGAGCCCACTTCTGATGGTTGATTTTATTTTGTTGGCTCCACTGGAACCTTCCATTCCTCCTTCTAGTCTTTCATTTCCTTTACTATGACGCAACATCTCATATACAACCACTCCTTCTTTGGATCCCTTTTTCCCTGGATCCACATATTATTCCTTGATGCTTCAGAGTTGCATATATTCTTGTATTCCTCCACCACCTTAGGTGGGATCCTTCAAGTTTCATCCATATTTTCTTGTATTTATTCCAAATATGTCACAAATATGCTAGAGTTTTCCTGTCTTTCCCTGGGGACAGTTGTGTACCACAATGTTTCTTACTATGTTGTGCGAACTTTTCTGGTTCTCTAAAAAAACATATTGTATTTGGGGTGTTTCCATCCCATTGATGCAATAAGAATGATCAACTGTAAGTAATGAAACGTCATTCCTAAATCCTAGGAATCTTTACAATCATCTAGAAGTAGATTTAACAGGTAGGGAATCTAGTTAAATACACTCCCTTTTGTGCACTGTACAACTGATTCTATCACTCCCGTTGACACTTCTTCTTTGCGACATTTCATTAGAAATTCACATGCCATAATTTTCTTTTCTAATATAGTCATGGGTTCATTGATTCATTTTATAATGATCCCCCATGGATCCTCTCTCTGTTCCATAGGTTTTCTTCATTCCCTCTGCCAAGGATTTCTCCTTGATCTTGTCATCCAGATACTACACAGGTTACTCATCATCTGTGGAAAGGCATGTTATTTTGGAAACTAAGTCGACATCAATTGAGAGTTGTGTATCCAACCATAGAATTCCTTCACGCATTACTGACAGTAACTGTTTGACGTAGTTATTTACATCCTTACCACTTCCAAAATGCAGTATCTCTAGAATGTTCATTATACCTGTGTTATATAAACCTGTTATCCATTGTTTGGGTTCTAGTATTGGTATTCCTGTCACACTGACCCCTCTTCTCTCCATGTATACTTGTTTTTCAAAATTCCATAAAATTTTCTTTTTCTTTTACATTGTTGTCCACATAGTGTAGTTTATCTATGCAACCTAGCAAATCTGGTAAAACTTGTACTCTTGTTGGTATCCACGGTAACACAAGGGTTACTTGTAGTTTCTTGCACAGTGACCTCTAGACCATTTGTTTCCCTTTCTCCTTTGATGGCGCCCTTGAGGGTCCTTATTCCTGATGCATTTGATCTTCCTCTTCCTCTTCTACATCAGACTCCAGTTGCTCCTTGATCTCTTCAGTCTATACTTCCTTATGTTGTGTTGGCTCTGTGCCATATTCAACCCTTGGTTCAGTTATTTCCTTATTTTGTTCCTTTGTTGGATGGATTGTTTCCACACTGGGTTGTTGCATTGGATTTTTCTCCTATGTCATGTTCCGTGGGTTAATCTGCATTTGTTTTGTCCCATGGATGGCTCCTTCTCCTCCACTATTGTAGGGATCACTAGTTCGATGATCCGGTAAGGGATGGCGTCCAAATCCACCACTCCCTCCTGCTGCATAGGGTTTTTTGCTTCTATTGTAAGCTCATGTGACAACCTTGTGGTGTTGTGTGTGTTACTCATTGTAATGCTAGTATATATGACCTTTGGAGGTGCCATCGTTCTCGAATATGTGTGTGTTTTTTCAAAAATCTCACTGATGGCCTTCTAAATCACTTGTGTGTTCTTAGTTTCTTCCTCCTTAGCTCTATCTTCGCTCGAAGTCACAATTTGTCTTGTCATGCATGATTTTTTCTTTTATAGTGCTATCATAAATGCTCCAAATCTTACTAGGCATGCTTCCTACACCATCATAAATGTTCATTTCACACCTCACTTTCCTAGCAGTTGATTTTTTCTTTTCTCGACTGTTTTATTTTTTTTAATGCTTAATATTTTCTATCACCATATTTCTCTAGTGCACTAGAATTTCATTCTGTCATAGTTTTCCTACGTGCAATATATTTACTTATTTTCATTACAGTATATTGTTTGTTGTGCGTTCTCTACCTCTAACTACTTCATTTTGGATTTTTCTACTTTTTTCTTATTTTCCTTCTTGTTGTACTTGTTCTTTTCTTTTTCTTATTTTTCTTCCTACTATATACACTATGAAAAATTCTACTTTCTTTGCTGTGATTATTGATGGTTGGTAGGTCGATTGTCCCTATATGGTTTTATTCGACTAACATTCACCATGCCTTGCATTTCATTGGTTGTTAAGTCCATTAATTGCACAAAACCTCCATATGTGATAGTATTTATTTCATATGGCACTAGCCAATGCATTTTGAACTTCCCTGGGTGCTGCAAGTATTTACTATCATTGGGGAGAACCATATATCCTACTTTGAAGTTCTTATTCTTAATGTGTCTATCATACCAGGCTTTATCCTTTGCTTTTTGTACCTCCTGATGGAAACCGACTATAATTATGTCTTCTTCCAATTCCATGAGTTGAGCTAATCTTTCCTATGCTTCTCCTCTTTCTATCATATCTATAATTGCTGCAATGCACAGACTTGGTATCAACTAATCTAAGGGAAATACTACTTCATGTCCATACACCAACCTAAAAGGTGTCTTCTCTGTTAGCTTCTTGCATGTAGTTCTATATTCCCATAACAGTTCTGGTTGCTTCAGGTCCCATTCATCCCTATTTACATTACAAATATTTGTCAAGGCATTCTCTAATATATTGTTGAATGTTTCTAATGTCCCATTCACCTAAGGATGATGAGGAGTGCTCTTTTGGTGATGTATCTAAAATTATTCCATCAGTTCCTGGATTGTATTCTTGATAAAGTGAGTCCCCTAATCACTCATCAATATTCTTGGGCATCCAAAACCTATCACTACATGTTCAAATAAAAATCATGCTGCAATCTATGCACTGCAATCCTTCACTACTTCTGCCCTTGCCCATATAGTTAAGTATTTTGTCATTGTAATAATATATCTAGCTCATGATCTTCTTTCTCGTGGATTAATTGGACCTACAAAGTCTACTTCCCACTTGTCAAACAATTGCAAAGTTACCTATGGTCTCAATGGAATCTTATCCCTCTTGGATGGATTTCCAACTCTCTAGTAGATATCACAATTCTGATAGTAGTCCTTTGAATCCTTGTGAACTATTGGCCACCATAATCCTATGTGCAATACCTTCTGCATAGTGGATTTCCCTGCATATTTTCATCTAGAAATCCCTTCATGTGTTTCTCTTAAAATTATATGCCTTTCATGCTCCATCACACATCTCCTCAAAATATTGTCTGCTCCAAGCTTGTATAAATGACCTATAATCAATTGGTAGTCTACAACTCTAACCACCAAATTTTTCTTATGCACCATAGTAAATTCTCTTGGTGCAGATTTTGTACTCAAAAACTCAATAATGTCAACAAAATAATCATCATATATCTATAATGAAAATAGTTGTGCATCTGGGAAGTTTTCTTCCAAGTTAATGGGTTCTTCTCCACTAGTTATCGTGGATAAGTGATCTAGTCCTGCATTGAATCTTCCAGGCTTCACCACAAATTCAATGCCAAAATCTTGGAACAAAAGTAGCCATATGCATATCCTTCCCCCCAACACTGACTTATTGACTAAGTATCTAAGAGAAGAATGATCTCTAAACATCTTGAAATGTTTCCCTAACAAATAATGTCTGTAATTTTGCGAATCATACACCATAGCTAATCCTTCCCTTTTTATAGTGTTGTAGTTATGCTCTGGATATGATAAGTTCCTTCTTGTAAATGATATAGGGTGATCTATATCACCTTCTCTTGGCTATGTCAATACTTCTCCTAATGCTATTGCAAATGCATCCACATGCACATGTAATTATTTTGTCCATTCTTGAAACACTAAAATTGGTGCAATTACCATCTTCTCTTTCAAAATATACAAAATCTGTCGGCATTCCTCATTCCACTCATATTTAGTATCCTTCTTCAATAATTTATCCATCAACGTAGTAATATGTGCATATCCCCTTATGAACTTCCTGTAATATCTTGTATGGACAAGTGTACTCTTCAATTGATGCACTGATTTCGGTGGTGGTAAGTTCACTATGACAAAAAATCTAGCAGGATCAACCAATAGACTCTTTTTACACACCAAACAAAATACCCTAACAAAATACCAAAAGGTGCGTTGAAAATGAATTGTTTAATGTTTAATGAAATCCAACATTCTCTACATCTATATAACATTAGTATTAACACTTCAACATGATACTTCAATAAACTAAACAATGTCCAGTCATCCAAGTAAACTTCCAAAAACTTATGAATAAAGTCCTTAAAGGCTGCTAGTACTACTCTTGAAAAAATTATTGGTTCATTATTCAACCCAAATGACATAACTGCATACTAAAATGATCCCCATTATGTAGTAAATGTTGTCTTATGTATATCCTCTAGTGCTATCATGATCTAATGATATCCTAAAAATCCATATGTAAAGGAATAAGCTTCTTAACCTCCTACATTCTTCAACACTTCATTTATGAATGTGGTAGGAAAAGGATCATGTAGGAAAGCATCATTTAATTTTATAAAATCTACACAAATCTTGAACCCCCCTTGCTTCTTTTCTTGCACCACCATATGACTGATCCATTCTTATTCTTCCATAGGTTCTATGACACCAGCCTCTAACATCTTGTCAATTTCTTCCTTCATCATTTGCTTGTACACTGGATTAAACCTGTAAGGTCTCTGTCGTATAGGTCTAGCTTCTGGATTCAAGGGGATATTCATGTCTCCTAGTTCTCCTACTAATCCCTTCATCTATGAAAATGTTATTGGAAACAAATCATTGTACTCATGCAGTAATTATGTTATTCTTTATACTATCTGATTATCCCAATCATCTCCTATGCTTGCAATATTTGGGTTTTTTGTAGTTCCAATGTTTACCTTCTTGATATTCAATGGTGTAGAACAATTTTTTGAATCTAGATTTGGACCTTCTACTTCCATTTTTCCTACAAATTTTGGGATCTGGATATTGTGCAGGTTTTCTTCTGTTGGATCTTCTTCTTTTGTGACATGATAACAATGTAGAAACCATCGAACTATTTGTTTCTTCTGATTCTAATATGTTGGGACTATTTCAAAGTATGATTCTTCAAATATCTTGTCTCTTGACACCTTCAACATTGTATCTATCTCTGGACTTTCATGCTAAAATGTAAATGTAAATGCAAAATTATGTTGTATCTCTTCCCAATTTGCAGTTTCTCTGCATTGTTCCTATTCTTTGTACTAGTTCTTTGGAATTCCTTCTAATGTGTAAATGAAATGGTGTGGCCATTATTCTGGTGGTACTAATTTCCATTGGACCATGCACCAATCTACATGCTCTTTGGATTGTCCAAATACATCATATTTCTCCATAAATATGTTCTCTTGCTCTGCCCTAAATCTAATGTGCAGTAACCTTTTGCACTGAAACTAGTTGTTGATCTTCTCTTTGTGTGTACCCCACCAATGGGAAGGTGTATATTTCAAAGAAATATGATATATATAATGTTGGTAATATCTTATTTTCTACTACTTCTAGTTCAAACTTCATTAAAAATTATTCTAAGTCATTCAGACCATAAAAAGTAGGAGGCTCTCTTACCTCTGACCCAATCCATCTTAGTGTGCATGCCATTCTAGCACATCATCTGGTGGGTAATTGATGTATTTGCTGCTACCATTCTCCAGTATTATGCCAGAGTCTGAAGCAAAATAACTAATACTTCTCCAACTCAACATCCCATTTGCAGTTGGGTTGATATAATCTTCTTCGTGCGTGGTAGTTTTGTACAACTGATTTACATCTTCTATAATAAAAAAAATTGTCGCAGGTTCCACATACCTTCCTCCTTCTGAGGAATGCAATGGAGAAATAAATCTGTACTCCCCTAATTCAAAGATCGTCTTCCTAGTATTCAAATTAATAATAGTTTGGTTATCAAAATCCCAATCCAGACCCAACAATTCTGTATATGAAAAAGTATTATCTACTATGTCAATGACTTCAAAGTCTGCAATGGTGCACACACCATATATATCTATTGGTATCTCTTTCAATCTTCCAATTGGAACCACTCTATGATGATTTTCTATATTCAACTAGATTGGTGAATAACCCAATGTTGGTTCTCCCATAGCTTCCCATGTATTTTTAGGAAAAACATTGACTTCAAACCCTAAGTCTAGTATGATATCACTCATATTGAAATCTCAAATTTTCGCATTCAACTGAAATTCCCTTCTTGTTCTTCTCTTCTTATGAACCCGATTCAGTCTCTTTACCCCATATTCCCCAGAATTACACTTTTCTAACAAACTTTGTAGTACTTGTAAATAATTTTTATCATTCAACAATTTTACACATGACCCCAAAACGTTTCTTAAGTTACTTACTTGTTCTGATGGCTGCTCTCTCTTAGTCTGATCAAATAATGGACGCATGTCATACAATGGTATGTCATCTACTAGATTTTTTCTTGAATTCGATGCAATGTTCTCCTTCAAAATATATTCTCTAGACTATTTGAATATCCCTTTCCCCTTGTATGCATTAAAATTTTGTTCAGGCATTGTATTCTTCCTGACCTGGTGTTGATCTCGATCCTTCTTTGCTGCATCTTCTCTTGTATTGGATCCACCTCTAGTAACTATGTTGATATTTTTACAATATTCTTCTATGTTTTCCACAACAATCCATTGGACGTTTGGATTGTTCTAGTTCCTTTTGTCTTGTATCTTCACCAGAAGTGTCGAACAATCTTCTTTCTCATGGTCTCCTATGCGACAATACATACATGTTGCAGGTGGTTGTGGGCAGTATCTTGCATAGTTCCATGGTTTCAGACAATTATGAAAAACTGCTGGTCCTAAACCTCCTCTAAATCCTCTTCCTTCTCAACCTCCTCCTTTGAAGCCTCCTTTGTTTCCTTGATTATCTCTGCACGATGTATTATAATGACGTCCCATATTGTACTGTGGTTGTGCATTATTATACTATGGTGGTATTGCACACTGTTGTGCATTGTCATACTAAGGTGGTGATACAAAATGTTGTGCGGTGTTATATTTTGGATTTTGCGTAGGTTGTGATGTCATTAACTCATCCTGTACCCTATATGCATCTGATGTTCTGTCCTTCATTATCTCCAAGGTTCTGCATTCCTTGTCTTCATGTCCAACTGACTTGCAAAAATTACAAAATGTACTCTTTGGTATTGTCTGATACTTCTACATCATGGGAGAATGATAGGAATAATACCCATTTGTTTTGTATATCTCACACCATGGTCCTCCTCACAATAACATATTTGTCATACATATTTCGATATACTGCGCAAAGGTTGGACACTGGTTCTTATGATGACATTTTGTTCTGCAAAGTGTGCACCAAACATCTTCCCTCTTTTCCTTTCCCTTATTCTAATTTAACTGGAATATTAGGTTCTTTATATCTTGTCTCATCTCTTCCACAACTTGATATCTATGATTATATTGATTTTCCACTAACTGCAATGCTTCTTGCGAGGCCTCAGACTTGGTTTGGAACTTTTGTTGTCTCAAATCATACTTAAAATGTGCCAATAAAGAGTTAAGCAATAAATGTATATGCTTCGTATTAGTAATAGGGTACTTAAAATTACCTTTTATCCTCTTAAAATTATGGTCTTCCTCCCAGACTGATTCTCCTAGATTCTGTTTAATATCTATCATTTCAGTCATGAACTGATCCTATGAACTTGGTTTCTAAAATTCATTGATCAATTTCCTCTTCACTTCTGCGATAGTTGTAGGTGCTCCCATTGGATTAAATGTTGTGAGATCCATGTACCAGTCAAATGCACAGTCTTTGAATGTGATTTCCAACTGTGCAACCTTTGTATCTTCATCTGTAATATGATTATCTACCCAAATATTCTCATAGATAAACAAATGTCTTTCTGCGTCATCCAATGCTTCTCCCCAAAACTCAGGTAACATAATAGTTGGATCTTGTCCTTCCATTGTGAATTTTTTTGTACTACCACCTCCATGCGGTGTAGATACTTGACTGCTACTTGTTGAACTTACACTTATTCTTGAGTTTCCACTAGAGCATGTCCTGTAAAAATCATTCTACCACCAACCACTTGCTGGTTAACTAGTTTTTCTTCTTCAAATGTCTTAGTTGCAAATGGGGTTGTGGGTTCCACACTAATTCGGATATGGAATGGAGAGCCTTCTTCTTTGTTGGACCCTTGACCTCTGGTTTTCCTCTCATATGTAGCGTGTATAATTTCCTCAACCTTACCCATCATATGAAGATCCTCTACCTCTTCCACATCGCTATCCAAGCCCTCTCGTTTGGATACTGCCCTCTTTTTCTTATTGATATTATACTAGTAGGTTCATCCACTGCGTGTCACTCCTTATTTCCTTATTATTTCCCTGGTCTATTCCTCGTCCATCATTATGGGTTCAATTTCTTCCTTCTTCTGGCCTCCATCTAGAGCCCTCTCCATATCTCATGTCTTCCTTAATGCTTCCTCGATCTCCCCCATGCACTCAGAGTGATTTAGTTGTCTGATTCAATGGTCATCATGCCTTTATCATGCAATAATATCTTAATTGAAGTGTAAAGTGACCTAATGTATCTCTCTCTGGGTCCCTTCAAGAAATCCTGCTCTGCAGCAACATATGATTTCATTGTATCGAATGCAAATTAAGTAATAAACCCTGTAGTAATATTGTTTAACAAAAAATCCATTGCACGTGTGAATTTATTATTAAACTTTTCCAATTGCGCAATGTTCTCAGGATTCCACTCTACTATCCTTATCTGATTATTTATATGAGTATCCTTCAACCTCAATATCCACTCTTGTAATAACTATGGAAAATAACAAAAATATGCTTCATGCAAATCAGTAAACACATACCTCTATAGATATTGGCCTGGTGTATACCTGGAACTTCTGTTATCTTTCTGCGTGAACTTGAGTTTCTTTGTCTCCAACCATATTTCAATATCTTGCTTTGTAGTGTTCGATGGACTAAACATTCCTTTATACCACTTCATATTCTTCATTAACCTTCTGACCAGATCCCTTCCAAGAGGTTCTTCTGAGTTCCAGCTAGAAAAACAACCATTTTTTGGATGTATGGATTGACCCTAGTTCTACCTTAGTTCTTCAACAAAACACTATTCACCATCGACCCTTTTGGTAAACTAGAAGGCTACACCGTGCACATAGTGCACAACACAGCCTCACCCATGATGGCTTATGGGTGACTGGAGGACGCAGATGTTTGCAGTCATGGAAGGGATTGAGGATGTTTCTTTTACTTCTTCTACTCTAACATGCATTCTACTATAACATTCATCATATCTACTATTTTATCCATTCAATAAAATTCATTATTCATGATTATTCTAGTGTGTGTTGTAAATAAACTCTAACAAATGCATTCATTTTACCATTGATTCATCATAAATCATATAAAATCAACACAACACACATAAAGACAACATTTTTACCGTGGTTCACCCCCCTAGGCTACGTACATAAAGATATTCTACTTTGTTTCGTATTATTCATCAAAACAGTGCTACTCACATTACATCATAGGGTTATGAATGGTGAAGCTAACCAACATCGCACCAAGCTCCACAACTTGTGACCTGACCCTCAATTACATATTAACACTAACTCCATCTAAGCTTTGCAACTCTCAACAACACAAATACTTCAAAACAGACTAAACAATATGCTTTAAGTACTTCACTCATGAACTCTAAGATAAGATATAAGATACTTATAACTATCTCATACATCTTCTATTTATACAAAAAGGTGGGTAAAAGGACTTACATTATAACTCAAAACCCTAATTCTAAGTGGAATCCACTTGTCCACTTTCTAACTTCCTTCTATGTGGTTGGTCTTCGATCCAACCCTTCCTTGCTTTGATTATGTGCTTCCTTCTTTCTTGGCGCACTGCTTCCTTTTCCCTTCTGTCGTGCTACGTTTCCTTATTTATTGGCACACACTACTTCCTTTGGTCCATTATTCCTCGTTTACTATGCTGAACCAAAACATTTCCTACTCCAACAATATATTTTATATACAGTGTTAATCGTGGATATTTGGTCCATCCTTCGGGGCCCCTTTTTCAATCCCCAAGACAACTTGATCTTCTCGAAGGTGGCATGTGGCACCACCTAGTTGGTCCATGTGGAAACCCATTATTAGTTTTTTTACACCCTACCACGTGGCACCACCAGATTAGGATATGTATTGTATGACCTACATGTCAACGTTGATTATATTTGCCACATGTTCTCCAAATCATTGTATGAGCTAGAACACATCACCCTTTCAGTGGTGCTACATGGATCGTACAACCAACCACATCATCCATATGGATGACACATGGAAGTCTCTGACTATTTTAACTACTTTCTAAATGTTCCAAATCTAGGTGACACATGGTACTCTGTCATGTTTCCATGTCACTGTGCTAATGTCATGATAATGTCACCTGTCCACGTGTCTCTTTTTGAGCTTGCCACTTATTGTATGGAAGGACACATCGATTGTACAGAAGGAAACATGTCGAATTATAGTTCATACAACTAAGTTGTATGGATGCCACATGGAATTCTTCCATACTTCCACGTCAACCCACTGACGTCATTTGTATAGACTACCATGTCATCATTTGCCCTGTTCTTTCTGAAACTTTGAAAGGCCATAGCTTTCTGATATGACGTCCATTTGAATTTGTTCACATGTCATTGAAAATATCTCGTTGAGATCTATGAAATGAATTCATTTTCAAAATAATTTGAGATGACAAAGTTTTGAGAATTCTGGATCCTCCTGGATCACCTAGTCTCTTAGTTCTTTCAATTGTTGTCTTTCTTTCTTCAACTTATCCCACTTTTGTTTATGTAATACCAATTCTTTTTCCCACTTTTCTCTAATGTCACGAATGATATTTTTATGCTCTTGGATGTAAATTACCCCTTCCTCGAGTGACAAAGCTAGATTCCTCCACTTATGAATTTCAACAACTAGTATGTCAACATCGGGGATCATGTCTTGGCTCCTTTCTTCCTTAGGTTGCACTACCTCATCTCCAGGCACTACTGGTTCTTATGTAATAGTGACATATTAGTCAAGTTCTTATGTGTCAAATGAAGAAGTCCCTTCTTCTCCTTTCTCATTATGTTGTTCCTCCCTTCCTAGAGTTTCAACATCCTTACCTCCCAGATTTTCATCATCTATTTCGGCATCTAGGTTTGATTCAACTGTATTTGCAACCAATAATAATGGTTCTTGTGTAACAATATTCTCTTGGGAAATATTTCTTGTGCCATATTAAAAAGTTTCGATTGTCTCCTTGTCATTGTGTCGTTCTTTCTCTTATGGAGTTGCAACATCCATTTCAATAATTGGGCTAGGTCCAGCTATTTATGTATCAGGTACTACTAGTTCTTGTGTGATGGTAGTATCTTGGACATGTTTTTCTTGACCAGTTTGGGTATCTGTAGTAAAATTCTCATCCTCCTCAATAGGATTTGTCGAAATATCTATTGAAATAAACTTAGGTGGCAACACATCATTCTATGCATACCCTACCTAGTTAAGGACATCACCACCTACTAAACATTACTACCCTCTGGAATCATTATTCTCTGATATTGTAGCCTCAAGTTTTAAAGGGGAAAACAATTTTTCCACTAGTTGGGAAATATCAACCAGAGCTCCCAATCTCAAGGGGTTTTCTTCTTCCTAAAACTTTCCTTTTAAAACCCTTAGTTGTCCTTCACGCCTAGAATTTTCCTCTTTTAATTGATTAATTTTCATAAGTAGGGATGTTGTTTTACCTAGCCTGGAGAAACCAATTATTTTTCTTGTCTTTCCCTTGTTTGCAGCAGTCGGTTTCTTAGCAAGTTCTCATGGGTGATCAACAATGATTAATGGCTCAGATGGTTGGCCTAACACTGCTGAAGAAGACCTTGTTCTTATTTTTTGTGAGTTCGTCAACAAAATTTTGAGATGACATCTTCTTCCATCTTTTCTATTGTGGATTTTATTCTATGACAGGACAAGGTTTGCATTCTTCTCAAGAGGGGTTTTCACCTATAATCTCTACTTCGTCACTGGATGGAAGCTGTGAAACATTTTGTGCAACATGGGAGTTGCTTTGTATCTCAGTATTTTAAACTTGTTCTTCTTCCCTATGGTCCTTTTGATATATTTTTTTACCTTCTACACTCTATTCCTTCTATGTATCACCTCCTACATCTTCTCTTTCCATGTCTACTCATGCCTCTTTCTTCTCTGTATCTCCTCCAGTGTATTAATTATTTTTATCTCTTCCTACCTCTTTCTTCTCTGTATATACTCTTTCATCTTCTTCTATTTCCATCCCAATTGTTGTATCATCATGGGTACTTTATAACTCCATCTCGTCCTTATTCTTGAACTTGTCATCTCCAGACTTGTTGTTTCTATTAACAGTATCTGGTTCTAAATTATCTCCTTCAATATCTACTTCCTCATCTTTTTCTAGTTTCTCCGTGTCACTACTTCCTTTCTTTGCTAAACCCTAAGTTCCAGCGGAACCGATGAATTCACTCCATGTAGCATTCCTTTTTCCCAACGCATGGACAACCAAAATTTTGATCCGCCCGTGGTTCGAGACATAGGTTTGTGTATTTTTAGAGTAGTGCATAGAGCTCACCATTATTTTGATGGATCCGTGAAAAACATAGAGGATGTTGAGGATTTGTCCATGGTGGAGGTGTAAAAATAACATAAATGATAATTGAAGACAACAGTGAATATGCCTTCACAGGTAATATATCTTTGAATAAAGTAAACAACATATTTCCATGGAGATGGAAGAGAGCTTCTTTCGATTCCCTTACCTTTGTTCCTGAATTTTTCTTCATCTCTCAAAATGTTTGTCTTGGTTACCAGGATTGACGCTTTCTTGATGAACCAGATCATCCCCATCCTTCGTAGTCCTGTGACCTCTACATTGGCTGTCTTTGTGACATTGACATGCAATCCATGAACCGAGAAGCTTGTTCTGTCTAAGTTCCTGACAAATGTGAGGGTGACAACGTTTTCAAATCACTACGATTTCCTAGAGAAGGTCACCCAACTTGCATTCTGAAAGATTTGGTAGACCTCAGGGTGGCTATGTAGCAAATTGAGCAACTCAGGATCATGACAAATGACTGAGCCCCCACTATAGGTAGTTATATTCTTACTAGATTATTGTTTGTGAATTTTTTATAGGGTGAGTTGTAGGTGTGGACATGTTTTGGAACAGGGGAAGACCAAAAAAACCCTAACTATCAGTCCTTTCGGCAACACCTGCGAAGCAAATGAAGTCTCACCCGAGGTAGAGGCAGGGGTGGTTGTAGGACTCATATGTTTGCAACCTTATCTAGGAAACATATCTATTATTATACACTTTAACAAATCACTTAGCAGTCATTATTAATCAACACTTAATCTTAGTTCATAACACAGACAAACCCTAATTACAGCGCAACATGGTATTTAACCAGATATAACATATAGAAGCACTTAGCACAAGGAAATATATTAGATCTAGCATTCATCCACATAGACAGAGCACTAAGAATTCCTAGACCTAGCTAACATAGATAAAGAACTAAGCATAAATCATATCAAAAATATCAAAACATAAGGCACAAATCAACCATAACACAGGATGTATGTGGTTCACCCCCAACCTGGGGCTATGTCCACCAACTCTTCTTCTCTTTATTATCTTATGTCAATCATCTACATGAACAGAGCCACAAGATCCTGCTCTGCATAGGATAGGATATCTGTGCACACTCCACCATATCCTCCTTCCCTGAGCTAGGTTACAACACAAAGCCTTCTTACAATTACTTTCACTTAGCTCTTCAAGTCTTACACAGTACGCACAAAGCCAAATCACACAGATCTAATTTTTCACCTAGCAACAATCGTTCTTCCTTACATTGCCTATAATTCTATTTATACATTACAAAATTGGCCTAAGCATGGGTAAAACCCATGGGCCGACATCCCCATACCTGTTACATAAGCGCAAAACCCAAAAATCCCTAAAAAGGGGCTGAGATCCCACGATCTCCACTTCGACTTGCACTCCTCCTTCGACAGCCTGCGAAGTCCCAAAAATAGGTCAAACATGAACAAGGATCCTCAGAACTTGGTCAAGGGCCAACAGGCCCCCATCACTCACATGTGACTCATCCCAAGTCACTCTGGTCTAGGTAGCTCTGCTTCAAAATCCTCGATCTTGGATTGAGCTACTTCAACTTGTTGTTGCGCCAAGGCCTCCTGCTCGATGAACTCTTGAATAAATACTTCATTGATAGGTCCCTCTAAGTGTTATTCAACTGCAGTGAGGACTTGTTCCAGTTCTTCTCCTCATCCTTCAATCTCTATGAATAGTTGGCAAGCCTTGTCCTGTATTGGTTGGAGCCTCTGATTCACTTCCATGACTTTTCTCTGAATGGCATGGACCTATTGTTGAGAAGTGCATTGTTCTTGGGATTGCTTCATCCTCTCTATTGATGGCAGGGGTTTCAACTGCGCCTGTATTATTTTTTCTTGTTGCTTTGCTTCCTGGAGCTATGACTCCAGTGCCATCAATTCAGGATCCTCAGTGATTCGTTCATAAGTCTGGGCACTATGATCACTTAGTTGTTTACATTCCATGGTGAGGGCCTTGATTCTCCCAACTGTGTTGCGAGCAATTACTTCTCTTTGATATTGCACATCCTACGGAGTGTTGGGCATTGTTTGTAGCTATAATTCTATGAATCTTTATTGAAGATGTTGGATGGCTTCCACAAGCTGCACTACTTGATGCTCCATTGGTTCTTCCTCATTTTTCTCTAATCTCGTCACAGAGTGAAGTGCTCAATTGAATGCTTCTTTTACTCCAACCTTATTCGCGAGAAACTTTTATTTCTCTTGCTGGATCTGCACTCTCTCTTCTTCGAACTTTTCTTGAAGGGAATCCTTCTCCTGTTGCAAAATACTACATTTATCTACAACTTCCTCTTGCGATTTCTTTAAGGCCATTGTGGCATGTTCCTTTTCCTCCTGTAAGTGATGAAGGTGAGCTTTGGTTGCGTCAGCTATTCTACGGAGTTGGGTAGGCTCATCTCCGAAATGTATTTCATCTGATGGTAGGGGTGCAGTGAACATTGTACATCTCAAATACAAGGCTTGATATACACCTCTTAGTTCTACTTCAATTCTATCATACATGGATTCTTGTTTTTCTTCAGTTCTTTGCAGAATCTCTTCTGAGGCATCTGCTATAGCTAAAATAATGAAGTCGAAGTCATAGACCGTGATCAAACTTTGCATCTTTGGCTTATTGGAATTGGACTTCTTCTGCGATGTAGGTTTTGTGGCATAAGCCTTTCTTTTCTTAGATGGATCAGTGTCATCAGGGAGGTTCTATGGCGGTGCTACTTTGCCTTGCTTATCTTCTTCTTTTTCTTCTTTTTTCAATTCGTCATCACCTCCTCTGCTAGGTGGCTAGATGTGGTATCTTCTGATGTGTTGTGTATTTCCTGTACATCTTGTTTCTTTTTCTTCCTGCTGTTGATTGGGGCATCATACTCTTCGTGAGTAACCACCAGATTTCCAATGAGGTCTGGGTCAGACAGTTCTGTAGGGTCAGCAGGGAGAAGGGGTTCTGTAGGCCAATCCTTAATGATTTCTTCTAGGTCCTCTATCGTGAGCTTGTAGTAGGAATTAAGCTCTTCTTTTTGTTCATCGATGCACATAGTAATATAAATAAAATTCCTATCTACATGGAATTTCATAAGAGGCCTGAACCTGTCCAGGGTATTCAACGTCATATGAGGGAAGGACTCAATAGCCCTCTTAGGCTATAGGTAGTAGGTATGAAATATTGTGTTCGACTGCCATTGTCTCCCCATATCTCTTGAATACCAGAGCATGGTGAACTTCACGACGAATGGCTCGAATGGCTCAGTGTCAAGAAAGGTCACACCTTCCGGCATCTCCCAAGTAGTAAATTTGATGAGGATCAATAGCCAGCTAAAATGGAATTCATAGCCCTGATCTTGAGCTTCAAGAAAATACAATTCAAGATGGTTAACTAGGTACTTCACCTATTTCATCTGTAGACCTTCCACACATTTGTCGGTGAGGTCAACAACGAATCCTGTAACCTACGTAGGTCCGTTCTTTCTCACCAGTTTTCCCACAATTAATTGGCATGCTAGGCACACTGTGCCATTCTGGATGGAGGCTACCTTGTAGCCTTGTGTCCCCTTTTCTACATCACCATATGTGTCTTTTATATTTTGTGCCAATGCACAATCTGTAGCCTTCCCTTGGTAGAAGTCCTGTGGGTTGGGTCCCTGTATGCTCAATCTGGTGATCCTATGGATCAGCGTCGGATCGACTATGATGTGTCAGTTTAGCCATAGATATCCGCCATGGTAACATGATAGCAGGATATTAACACATGCGTTAACCTCTTAGTGCCTTCCGAAGTGTGGAATCTTCATCACATTCAATAGGGTGGACCGCATGAGGTTCATAGTCCATGGTTGGGGGATGATTTTCCTCTTCTTTCCCTTCGTCTTGGTCAGATATTTGTGATGTGCAAGAATACCATAGCCCTTGCGGTCTCCGAGGTTATAGTCACTGATCTTTAAGGTTGGAATCCTTTCTAGCCATGGTCTGACTACACGAATACCCTTCGGGAGATACGCAGTGATGACAGTGTAGTCGAAGTCCCTTGGGACACTGTCATGACTCACTACACTGGCCAGGGGTGGGATGTAATCGGGTAGCATAGATGGTAATAAATTCTCATTCTCCAAGTCATATCTATGCTTGGTTCTTTTCTCAGTCGTAGCTCGAGATGGTCTGGATCCATGAGCAGTCAATGGGGAGGCTTGCACTCCTCTCATCTATGAAGCTTGTAAACCCACAAACATTATCCTTTTAGTCATGAGGTCGATGAGTACCTCCTTCATAGATTCTTTGACTACGCTAATTTCTTCGGACATACACGCTCATGGTTGAGTTGATGAGAAACTACTGAATGCAATGGGATGGATGGCGATAACTCGATGATCACTACGTGAAATCAACTAATCCATGGGCTCAGAGAATATTGGTTGGAAAAAGTGTTCTCGATGCAAGGCTCAATGGGACAAATAGAAAACGAAGTAACGGATCTCTCCAATGGGAGAGAAGCCTTCATTAATGTAGTTTTGTCTGTTACGGCATGGTCCCAATGGTATGATGGCAAGCTTTCTGGTCATAACTATTGTTCTAATTGTTTGGGAGCGTCAAGATAATGGTTATAATGCCTCCAATTGTTATATTTCTTCGCCATGGTGAAGTTCCATGTTGCCCTATTCTGATATCCTGACGAAGTTCCAGTTTTGCAAACCTTAATTTTGCAAAGTCCCCTCTAGAGCTTCCTCCAACTTTTCTACCTTTGCTCTCTTCTTATTGAGTTTTCTAGCCTTCTTCCCGGTGACCTGCATCTCGGTATTCCTCTTTCCATTTTGATTCTTATCTCTTCTTGGTATAGTAACTTTTCATTATTGATGGTCTTTACTAGGGTTCAAGGGAAATACTTATTCTCTGTCTGGGGTACGCGCTCTACTCCTCTATACATACAGGTGTTTCAAGTCTTCCTGTGTTCTTTCAACTTCGACATCCAAATCTCTAGTCCTCAGTAGCTCTTTTTCTTTCAATAAGTGCATTATTCTCTTAGTCATGAAGACTCTTAGGTATTTCTTTTTTTGTTCTAGAGCTTCCTCTTCTTTTCTTCGGGTCTAATCTTTCTCAATCCAGGTTTTTCCTAGTAACATAGCAAATGGGGTTTTGTCCTCAATAAATTTAGCAACTTCAAATTCTTCCTCTGTCGAAGTTCCATGAGCACTCATAAATGTCTGAGTAAGTATTCCACACATGCTTATCAACTTTCCTCTAAATAATCCTATTCCTCCCAATGAAGGAATTATAGCAGGATTTCCTAAAATTTCCCAAGTTCTTTCTGTCATGATATTCACCTGTGTTTCCTCATCTAGAACACAGTCAATGTCGAAGTCTCCTATTCTTGTTTTTATGCACTCTTTTTCTTTGAAGATCTCTGATAATTTGATATCTCTGTGATCATTCAGGGTTTCCTTCATCTGCAATAGTACAGTCTCTGATTCTTTCTAGGGTTCTTCCAAGGTTTTAGTTTCTTGATCTTCTTCATGGTTTTCTTGTCTCATATTCATTGTTTCAAGATTTGCAATCATTCTAGGGAAATCCAAAACTTCATTGTCCATAGCTTTACAAAAAAGACAACTAGGTCTTCTACTAGGGCATTCCATAGCAAGATGTCTCGGTCTTCTGCAACTATAACAAAGGGTTAATCCTCTTTTTTTTTAATTTATCCCCAACCTTTCCTATACTGTGCACTAGGATCATAGTAGCTAACCTGCAAAAAATTCTTTCTAGGGTCCTGCATCCATTTGTTAGTCCAAACATTATTTCTATGCATAGGAATAACATATCTTTTACTATTTCTATCAGATCTACTCATATCAAACCTTCTTTCTTCTAGTTGTGCCCTAGTTTTTAGGCTAGGACAAAATTTATCAAACATACCTAGATCCATACTTTCGAAGAAAAAATTTCTACTTATATTACTTTTAATGAAGCACAAAGCTTTAAGATCTTACCTCTTTTCTTCAGATCAAACTCCTCTTCTTAGCACAAAGCTTCCCAAGTCAAGTAGAGTACTGTGCACTAGGGAAGCAGATCTATGCACAAAGTTTTCTCTTTTCTTCAGTTCTTAGCAATCACAATTTCAGGTCTTGGCAATGGAACCATTTGTTGGCATAGGGGCAGACCCAAGGTTCAATGCTTCAAGAGAGCACCAACAAAACCCTAACTACCAGCCCTTTCAACAACACTTGCGAAGTAGATGAAGTCTCACCCAAGGTAGAGATAGGGGTGGTTGTAGGACTCAGATGTATGCAACCTTAGCAAGGACACAGATCTATGATTATAACACTTTAACAAAGCACTTAGTAATCATTATTAATCATTGCTTAATCTTATATCACAGCCCAGACAAACCCTAATTACAACGCAGTGTAGTATTTAACCAGATCTAACATATAGAAGCACTTAGAACAAGGAAATAGATCAGATCTAGAATTCATCCACATAGATAGAGCACTAAACATTCATAGACCTAGCTAACATACATAAATCACTAAGCATAAATCATATCAACAATATCACAACATGAGGCACAAAGCAACCATAACACAGGATGTACATGGTTCACCCCCAACCTGGGGCTATGTTCACCAACTCTTCTTCTCTTTATTATCTTCTATCAATCATCTACATGCACAGAGCCACAAGAGCCTAATCTTCATAGGAAAGGAGATCTATATGCACTTCGCCAGATCCTCCTTCCTCGAGCTAGGTTACAACACAAAGCCTTCTTAAAATTACTTTCACTTAGCTTTGCAAGTCTTACATAGTATAAATAAAGACAAATCACACAGATCTACTTTTGCACCTAGCAACAATTTATCTTCCTTACATCGCCTAGAATTCTATTTATGCATTACAAAATGGGCCTAATCATGGGTAAAACCCATGGGCCGACATCCCCATACCCATTACATAAGCCCAAATCCCAAAAATCCCTAAAAAGGGGCTGAGATCCTGCAATCTCCGCTTCGACTTGCGCTCCTCCTTCGACAATCTATCGAAGTCCCAAAAATGGGTCAAACATGACCAATGATCCTCATAACTTTGTCAAGGGCCAACAACGCGCAATGGAATGTTGGGGAGAGATTGCTAAATTAGGAAAATTGACGGTATGGTGGCTTAGGCCATAATTAGTAATAATGACGCATGATGGAAATGTCATATCATTAGGGTAGGTCGCCATGATGTGATTGGAGGAATAGGAAGGGTAATAAATACAACATATAATGGATTGGTGTGTCCTCTCCCAAATAAATTTTGGATCCATCCTCGACTGAGGTGAAAAGGTTGATGGAACCAATCTGAATGTCACTTGTTGGATTATTACTCTTCTTTGATTCTACTCTGAGCTTATTGAGCCAGGGTTCATGTCTTTTGGGTTTTCAACAAAGCATCTAAAACTATCGGCCCTCTTGGTAAACTAGAAGGCAACACAACACACAGAATGCACTGTGTATTCTCACCTGAGATAGCTTTAATGGGTGGTTGTAAGACTCAAGTGTTTACAGTCTAGGATTGAGCATGGGATATGAGATCTATAATCTGGACCATTTATTATAATTCGTAATTGCAACCTACTGTTATTCCCTCTTATGCAATAACTTCCATAGCTTATTTCCTCAATATCTCAACAACATTTAACTAACCAATATAATAATTCTTCAGTCATTAAGCACAATGACTAACTACTGAAAAGATAACAGAGATATGCATGAATTCATCACATTACACAGATATTACCATGGTTCACCCCTCCTGGGCTACATCCACAAATATTTTTCTCTTGACTCTTTTATTATGGTAGTTCTGCATCTCAAGCGTCGCGTGCTTACAATTCTCCTCAGATAGGTAATATCTATATGAGGTGAACTAGACTGCACCAAGCTCCTCAGCCTATGATATAATCCTCAATATCTACCTTCTCTCCTCTCCTCTAGCTCAACAACTTACAAAATAGTTCATAATCTCATTACATATCACATCCACTCATGCGTAATTATAGTAATCGGAACAATAACAATCTGAACCAATACAAAACTGTTGAACCTCTACATGATACCTACGTATCTATATTTATACATTTTGGGCTCTTCATCCATTTAAAATCTCTTACCACAACCCTAACCCTACCTACATTAGGTCTTCCTCCCATGCGTGCATGTTGTGTTTCTTGCCAACTGTCGCTCCGCCCTCTGCATGCTTTATTTCCCCACGATCATCCTTATTTCCACTTCATCCTACTGCCAACAGGCCCCCAATACCAACATGTGAATCGTCCTGAGTCACCTAATCCTTCTTAGCTTCCTTGATCTCCTTGGTGATCATCTTGACCTTTTCGTTGAGCTCTACTTCTTTTGTTAGTTCTTGTGCGGTCTTTTCCTTGATGGTGTCTACTACTTGAACTACCACTTCGTCATTCAGTAATCCTGCACATTCTTCCTGGGTCTATGCTATCTTTGTTTTATCTCCTTCTTCCTATGTGATTAATTCTTCTACTCATTCATACAATGGATCTATTTGAGCCTGGCGCTCCTATTTCTGTGTTTGCGTAGTGATAAGTTATGCCTGCATCTTCTTGATCTATTGCATCCCTTTGACACATTCTAGGATTGGTATGGTATTCTGACTCTACTTGAGCTCTTGGATTGCTATATTGATCCTTTCCTCTTCCTTGTCCCAGCATTGGACTTGTGGATCCTCCTCCAGCCTTGTCCAAAGTTGCGCTGCTTTATTGAACAATTCAACTACTGTGCTAACCTGCTTCTCTATTTCCTACAACTGCGTTGTTTCTTCTTTCTTCCTTTTCTCCTTCATTGTTGGTGGAGTGGTTGGTGTGAGCTATTCCCAGAGATTCTCGACCTCCTTCTGATACTAATCAATTTTCTACGTAATCTTGTCGATCTTTTTCGCTGCTAGGAGCTCATTTCCTTGCGCGGTGCTTGGAAGTTTCTCAAAAATCTCTCCCACTCTTCATTCCGGTTCATTCCTGCATTCTTTCTCCTCCCAAGTTTCGAACTTGGCCTTCTCACAAACTTTTTCCAGTGCCTCCTGCTTCTTTGTTGCTTGTTGTAGCTCGACTAAGTTTTTATGTGCCTGAGACTATACCTCGTGGTTGACACTAACCTATAATTCGTGTAGTTCACTTTATGGCATTTGTGTCAAGACCAATTGGATGTGTTCTAAATCCTTCAAGGGTGTCTGCCCCACAATTTCATCCATTCACAGCATGTTAGGTTTGATGTAAATCGTTTTGTTTGTGTGTGGAATTGAGAGGATTGGGTCTCATTATTCTACCTCCACTCTTTCTTTGGTCTGTATTGTTGATGGCTCTATGCCTTTGCTTCTGCTTGCTATCTGTACTTCCCCAAGTTTCTTGAGGAACTGTCCCATTTCTGCCATCTCTTTTTGCAGTTTATCCCTGTGATGTGCTGCATGATCAAAGTCTTCTGCTAGACAATCCTCGACTATTATAGCGATCATTTCACCATTGTCCTCTGTGATCGTATATTTTGGCGATGCTCATTGCACCTTTGATTTCTTGCATGTGCCCCCTGCCTATGTGGCTGGTCTCTTAATTCCCCCTGGTTCCTGTGTGATGGGATTTGGGGTGGTCTCCTGCGCTCCCTCAGCCTGTTTCTTCTGTCCATTGGTCGGCTATGTAGTTTCTTTCTTCCCCTTCTAGGTTCCTATCTTATTTGACCCTTTGTCTTCCTGAGCCAACTTTCTTTGGCCCATCCTTGGTTTCTTTGGTACTTGGATTTCAGGAGGCTTTGTTTCTCCCTCCTCTGCCTCTCCTTTTGTTGTTCTTTCTGGTACTTCTGGGGTAATGGCTAGGATCCTCCATTCATCAGGACATTCATTGATGACCATGTTGATATCACTCTCTATGATGTAGTAGTGCATCAATAGCCACTCTTTATCTGGATCCTTCCTTGGTTGTATCCACATGGTTTGTCATGTAGCCCAAAAGTTGATGATGTCTGCATATCGGGCGACAACCTCTGGTGTGATTATGCATGATCGGATGATATCTTTCTATATGTCCCATAGGTATTCTTCAAATATGATTCCATTCTCCCTCTTATGTTTGGCCTGTGGCCTGACTCTCAGCAATAGTTATCTCGCTCCCACTGGTTGTGGTCTGGTACAAAAAATTACATACCCTGGTTCTCACCATCCCATGAAGGCTATTAGGGTAATCAGCCACGAGTAATGGAACTTTGTGCCTAAGTCCTATGCATCTTTGCATTCCTCTTGAAATAATTTCAATAGGTATGGCACCTAGCTCATAAAGGTGCCTTCTGCGCACTGAGCTGCAACTGCAATAACTCCTACTAGTACTTTGTCTTTGCCACATTTTCTAAGAAATTTTCAAGATAAGATCTTTGTGCTCAATTGTGTAGTTGTGTTGTTGATTTGTTTGATCACGATGCCTCTTTTTCCCCTGGTGGTGCCATATTTCTTCTTCATTTCCTCTGCCAACACTTTCTCCTTGGATTTGTCGTCTAGAATCAACGCGGGATCCATACCCCAGATTGGTAATCCTGTTATCTGTGCATTAATATCAATATTTATGGGGACAAGTTTGTCCAGCCATATATCCCCTCCATGGGTGACTACTAATATCTGCTTGACACATGCTGTCGCGTACTAGCCTCTGCCAAAATGTGGTAATTTTAGTAAACCTAAGATTCATGTTTTGTCCAACCCAGTTGCCCATTGGTGTGGCTGGCTGATCATTTCTCCAAGTTGGTTTATGGTTATGGTATTCATAAAGACCCTCTTCGCAAGTTCTAGGAACTTGGTTTCATATGATATGTCATGGTCGAAATACTTGAGCTTCCCAATGTGACCCAGTAGCTTCGGTTCTACTTGTACTCCATCTTGTATGCGTGGAAAAACAATTTCTACTGTAGGTTTCTTATGGGGTGAGCTCAGTATTTGTACTCTATCTTCCTACTGGGGTGGTTGGCTCGAAGTTCCAGTAGCTTCTGGATGCTCCCCCATAAGCCATTCTGGCCAATTTGTGGAAGTTCCAGTGGTCTCCTCTGTCGGTTGACCTGAGATGGGTATTTGTGACTCGTCTGGTTGCACCGCTGCTTCCATATTATATGTCATTCCATTAACTTCCATGGCTACTTCGGTGCTTTTTGGCTGCACTTCCTATTGGGTTTCCACTTCCTCATTCTGAGGCTCATGCATTGCTGTTGGCATGTCCTCTTTCATGCCTTCTTCTTGTGGCTACTGAATCTCTTCCAGTATTAGTGTAGAGTTTACTAGTATCATCTCTGGGGATGAGATCTCATCTATATCAACGATCTCCGATTGCTTTTGTTCACCCTCTTCCAATGGTCCTCGTGACCTAGTTTGAACCCTGGTTGGTTTGGCACCCTAGCTTGCTTCTGCTAAATTTGGTGGTGCCATAGTGGTGACTGTCGAACATTTTTTGAGCTCGAATAAATTCTGTGAGCTCTGTGGTCTCGCTCTATTCATTTTGGCTGTTGTTACTTTCTCTCTGTGTTCCTTTTGTGAATAGACTAGTTTCTCCCATGCTCACGTGTTGTATGAGCTTGTCATGAAGCTTGTAGAGGACACTTCTGCCATTATGTGTTTAATGCACCATAACTGTGGGTTCAATGCATCTATGGTAGTTTCATACTTTCCATTATGCTTTGTTTTCCATCTCCAGTTGGAACATTTAATATGATGTCCCATCAATCCTTTTTGTGCTTTAATTCCACCTCATGTTGTCCTGTTAGCCTACTTTTCCTGACTTTCCTTTTCCTACTTGTTTCCCTTTGTATCTAATCGTTGTCCTTGAATTTTCCAACTTTGTGTTTCTAACTTCGTGTGGTATTTCTTCTTCTGGCACACTATGCCCTCTTTATTTTTGTTTCCTTTTTGTTCTCTTTCCATTTTTNTGCATAGTGGGTGCTCGACTGTCCTTATACAACTTTAGTCGGCTCCCGTTGATCATTCCTCTGAGTTTCGTGCCTGTTAAATCTCTTAACTGTACAACTCCTCCGTCTGTGATAGATTTTACCAAGTATGGTCCTAACCAGTGCATTCTAAGCTTCCCAAGGTGCTGAAATGATTTGTTGTCATAGAGAAATACTAGATCTCCTTTCTTGAACGTTTTCTTCTTGATGTGTCGATCATGTCAAGATTTGTCTCTTGCATTTTGTACTTGTTGATGGAATCCTGCCAAGATTCAGTCTTCCTCCATTGACAATAACCGATTCAGTCTCTCCTTTACTACACCTCATTTTTTCATGTGTGTGATAGCTGCTACACGCAAGCTGGGTACTAAAAATTCTAGTGGTATCACTGCTTCTTGGCCATAAACTAGTTTAAATGGTGTGTGCCCTGTCAATTTTTTGCACGTAATCCTATATGCACATAATACTACTGGTACTCTTAGGTCCCAATCATCTCTATTGAATTTACAGATCTTTGTCAGTGCATTCTCCAGAATTTTATTGAAGGCTTCTACGGTGCCATTTGCCTGTGGATGATACGGTGTGCTCTTCTAGTGATGAACTTCAAACTTTTCAGTCATCATGCGAATGGTGTTGTTTATGAAGTGTGTTCCTTGGTCTCTCATCAAAACTCTTGGACACCCAAATCTAGTGATTACTTGTTCAAACAAGAAGTTTGTTGTTGTCTCTGCACTGCAATCCTTCATTAGTGTGGCTTTCACCCATCTTGTTAGATATTCCATCGCGATGATAATGTATCTTTCCCCTGTTCTTTTGGTTGGTGGGTTAATTGGTCCCAAAAAATCTATTTCCCATTTGTCAAATGCCTGTAATGTTACCTGTGGTCGTAGTGGCATCTCATCCCTTTTGTTGGGTTTGCCTACCCTTTGACATACATCGCATCTCTGATAATACTCTTTCGAGTCTTTGTGAATCGTTGGTCACCATAGTCCTACATGCAATACCTTCTACGCAGTAGCTTTTCATGCATAATTCCCTCCTGCAATTCCCTCATGGGATTTTTCTAAAATTCTTGGTCATTCGTGCTCTAACACATAACTTCACAAAATTTTATCTGTTCCCATCTTGTATAGATGTCCTGCGATCAATTGATAGTCAGTCGCATGGACTACTAGGTTCTTCTTATGCACGGTGGTATATTCTTGCGGCGCAGTACCTGTGCTCAAGTACTGGATGATCTCTGTGAAATATTAATTAACAGTCTATACTGAGAATAACTATGCATCCGAAAAGTTGTCTTCTAAGTTTGTAGGTTCTTCTCCATTTGTGACCCTTGATAGGTGGTCAGGTCCTACATTCAATTTTTCTGGTTTAACTATTACCTCAAAGTCAAATTATTGAAATAACAGTAGCCATCGACAGATTATCCCCCCCAACACTGGCTTGTTGACTAGGTATTTTAGGGTTGAGTGATATATAAACATCTTAAAGTGTTTACCCAATAATTAATGCCTAAACTTCTGAAGTGCATAGACCATGGCTAGGCCTTCTCTTTCTATCATGTTATAGTTATGTTCTAAGTTGGATAACTTTCTACTCACAAATGCTATCGGGTGATCCAAGTCTCCCGCTCCTGGCCGTGCTAAGATAGCTCCAAGTGTTATCACTGATGCATCTACATGCACATGGAATGTCTTTTCCTAGTTTGGAAATACTAATATCAGTGCGGTAACCATATTTTCCTTCAAAGTGTCCAGACTGTGTTGACACTCATCGTTCCACTGAAACTTTGTATCCTTCCTTAAGAGATTTTCCATTGGTGCCATGATCTATGCATATCCTTTGATAAACTTCTTGTAATAACTTGTGTGTCCCAACGTCACTCTTAGCTGACAGACTATTTTTGGTGATGGTAAATTAACAACGACTGCGATCTTTGTCAGATCAACTAATAAGCCTTGTTTTCATATTATATGGCATAATAGTATCCAAAACGGTGTTCCAAATATACATTTATTTATGTTTAGTGATATCTGACACTGTCTGCATCTTTCTAACATTAAGTGTGCGACTTCTACTTGGTTTTTCAACAGACTATAGACTGTCCAGTCATCCAGGTATACTTCAAGAAATTGATGGATGAATTCTTTAAATGATGCGATGACCACTCTGGAGAATATTGCTGGTGCATTCTTCAGTCCAAACAACATGACTATGTATTGGTAAGATCCCCATTCCATCATGAACATGGTCTTGTATCTGTCCTCCTGTGCTATCTTAATCTGATGGTAGCCTGAGAATCCATCAGTGAATGAGTAAGCTTTGTGTCCTCCTACATTCTCTAACACCTCATCTGTGAATGATATAGGGAATGGGTCGGGTAGGCATGTATCATTCAACTTCCTCAAGTCAACACATATTCTGATACCCCTTCCTTGTTTCTTGTTCTATACTACCATCGGGCTTATCCATTTTGACTCCTCAACTTGTTCGATGATTCCGACTTTGAGCATCCTGTCGATCTCATCTTTAACTTTTTTTTTGTATATGGTGTTCAGTTTATATGGCCGTTGTCTAATAGGCCTCACTTCAGGTCTGAATGGTATCTTCATTTCACCTAACTCTCTGAATATCCCCTTCATCTCTATAAATGTTGTAGGAAACAAGTCGTTATATTCACGCAACAATTATGTGATGCTTTCTACTGTTGGCTCATCCCAATAGTCTCCAATGCTGGCCATTTTGGGCTGCTCAGTTGTTCTGATGTTAACTTTCTTTACCTTGATTGGGGCAGAAATGACGTCTGATTCTATGGGTGGTCCTTCCACATATCTTTCTCCTTCTACTTCCTTGATCTAAATATCACACAGATCATCTTCGTCTAGTGCTTCCTCCTCTACTTGGTAACACGACAATATTTCCTTGACCGACTGCTTGTTTCGCTGTTGTTCTTCTGTGATAATTTCTATTTCTAGTTCTTTGATGAATATTACTCCTCAGATCCATTTAAGGGTTGCATCTATGTTGGGGTTCTCATGTTCGAATGAGAAAGTGATTGAA
>SNQJ01S0009281.1:36125-76561 GCA_010110895.2 Picea sitchensis | reverse complement strand
ATGGTATGCCCTATAGAGTATGTATGAAGTGATGAGGCCATTCCTCTAGGGGTGTCAATTTCCATAGTGTTCTACATGACTCCAAGTGTTCTGCTAGTGCTCTGTGTCCATCGTACTTCTGCTATTTGATATTTTTTTGTTCTGCACCAAACCTTATGTGCATTAACCGCTTACATTGATACCAGTCTGTGATAGTCTCTTTGTGCGCACCCCTCCATCTTGCGAGTGTGGCCTTGAGTGATAATTCAAGTGCTAATAGTCTTTGGTTCTCTAACGCTGCCTCTTCATACTATGTCAAGAATGTTTCCAAATAATTTATTCCATGGAAACTAGGTGGTTCTCTGATTTTGGTACCTATCCATCTTACTGCGTGCTCTATTGTCGCACATCTTCTTGTGGAGACTTTATGTAGCCTCTATTTCCAGTTCTCTAAACCAATTTCTAAATATGTTGCACATGAAGTAATTCTCTGCCAACTGAGTACCCCATTACAGTTGGGTTTGCATAATCCTCATTGAGTGCGGTTGTCCTATACAACCGGTCGATTTCCTCTAGGTCTAGGCAAGTAGGTTCTACACTCCCCGTCTGATGGGTCGAATGGCGTGATGACCCTGTATTCCCGAGATTCAAATGTCATTTTTCTATTTTTCAAGTTGATTATGGCCTGGTTGTCAAATGCCTAATCTAGACCAAGAAATGTCGGGTAAGGTTTTGTGCCATCTACTATTTCAATGACTTCAAAGTCTTCCTTAGTGCGCACACCATCAAGATCTATTGTCACTCCTTTCAGTCTACCTATTGGTAGGACCCTATTCTTGTTTGCTAGTTTTAGTTGGACATTTGAGTATCCCATTGTTGGCTCCCCCATGCATTGCCATGTCTTCTTTGGTAATACAGTCACTTCAGATCCTAGATCTAGTATAATGTCTCCCATATTGAAATCCCTAATGTTAGCGTTCAGTCTAAATTCCCTACTTGTTCTTCTTCTTGTGTGTAGATGGTTGATGGTATTTGGTTCTAGCTTTTATTCCCTCTCACTGCTACATTTATCTAGTATGTTTTGCAATATTTTCACAGAGGAAGGATCACTTAATACTTTTACGCATGATTGCAAAAAGCCTTTGATTGTACTTACTTGTCCCTTGGGTTGCATTCCATTCGTATGGTCCAATGATGGAGGCATCTCGTATTCAGGTACTTCTTTGTTATGGTGCGTAGTTGAAGTCGACGTTGTGCCCTCCTTTTGAAATTCTTGTATGGCCTGTTTAAAGATCTCCTTTTCCTTCTGCGCATTGAACTGCTTCCTGGGTTCAATGTTCTTTTTTACCCATTGATTTTGTGTTGGTTCCTATTGAACTACATCAGTTCCTATTTTCGTTCCTCCACGAGTGACTATATTGATGTTTTTTTCGTCATCCCTTGCTTCGGTTGAAATCCACTGAACATTCTAATTGTGTTGGTTCCTCTTTTTCTGAATCTTCACTAGTAGTTTCAGAAATTCCTCTGTATCGTGGTCTACTACACGACAATACATACAAGTTGCTGGTGGAAGTGGACATTCCCTTGCATAATGTCTCAGTTGCTGATAATTGTGACATGTGACTGGTCCTCTACCTCGTCTAAAGCCTCCTATGGATCGTCCTCCTCATCTGTAGCCTGCTCAATCACCTCTCAGTGCATTATACTGAGGTGCCTGATTATACTGTGTGGTTGTGCTAGGTTGTACTGTGGTTGCGTGTTATTGTATGGTCGTTGCATAGTATTATACTACTGTTGCGCATTGTTGTATGGAGTTGGGACTGGATTGAATTGTGGCATTGCTTTCCCAGACATCATTTCGGCCTGTACTCTATATGCATATGATGTTCTTTCTCGCATCAGCTCCATAGTTCTACAATCTTTATCATCATGGCCCACTGACTTGCAAAAGGTGTAGTATGATCTCTTTGGGACTGTCTAGTATTTATGCATCAACGTGTAGTGATAAGGGTCATGACCTGGTTTTTTTCAAATTTCACACCATAGTCCTACCATTGGCAATGGGTTCAACATTCCTGCTGCCATATACTGCGCAAATGTTGGACATTCATTCTTGTGGTGGCCTTCCATCCTACACATGGTACACCAAACGACTTCACGTTTGTCATTGTTCTTAATCTGGTTTAGCTGAAATGTTAGATTATTCAAATCCTCCTTCATTTCCTTGATAGTTGGGTCTGTCTACTGGTACTGGTTCTCCTCCAGTTGCGAAGCTTCCTGCAGAGCCTTTGCCTGCGTCTGAAATTTATGTTGTCGTAAAGGGTATTTTAAGTGTGGTAGTAGTGAATTGACAAACAAGTGTCTATGCTGCATCTCAGTCATGATATACTTCAATTTTCCCTTTAGTCTCTTGAATATCTGATCGATGTCCCATATAGACTCTCCTGGTTTCTGTCTTATTTCAATCATCTTGTTCATGTACTGATCCTCTGAGCTCGGTTTATGGAATTTGTTAATCAGTAAATTATTAATGTCTGCCAATGTCCTTGTTGTCCTTGGGGCACTATTTGTATATAAACTCATGTACTAGTCTAGTGTGTGGTCTCTTAGCATAATAGCTAGCTGTGCAAGTTTGGTGTCTTCATCAGTGATCTGTTTTTCTTCCCAGATCTTTGCACAAATGAACAAATGTTTCTCAGGTATTTTGTTGAGTCTCCTAGAAACTCTGGTAACCTGATGGTGGGATCGTGTCCTACCATTCTAAATGATGAACTACTACCCCCTCCACGTGGTGTAGATACTTGACTATTGTTGCCTGAACTGGCTCCACTAGTTGTTGTTCCTTGTGTAGATGTACTTCCTATTGTTGGACTTCCTCTGAACTTCAGTTGTCTAAATGGTGGTGTTCTCTTCGGTGTATTAGTTTCACATGGGTTTATGGGTTCCAAACTGACATTAATATGGAAAGGATGGCTACCTTCTCCTCCATCTCTTGGACCTCTCGTCTTCCTCTCATATGTTGCATGCAGGATTTCCTCAATTTTCTGCACAACCCGGAGATCCTCTACCTCTTCCTCATCATTCTCTAAGCCTTCCCTCATGGATATATCTCTTTTCCCTTATTCTCCTTGTATTGGTAGGGTGCTCCGCTACACTTCTTTCCAGTTGTCTCCAAGATCCATCGGATCTGGTCGTCATCCATCATGATCGGGTCCAAGGGTTCCTCCTTATTTATCTTATCCTTACCTCCTTCCATTTCTCCTCTCTCTGTCAGTGCTTTTCCCTTTCCCCCATGCACACAGGGAAGTTTACCTGTCTGATTCCATTGTCATTACATCCTTGTTATATAACAATATCTTAATAGAAGTATACAGGGATTGAATGTACCTTCCTCGAGGTCAACATAAAAATTATTTCTTTGTTGCGTTGTATGAATTCACTATGTCAACTGCAAACTTTGTGATGAAGCCTACCACAATACTATCAAGACAAAATTATACTGTGTAGGTTAATTTGTTGTTCACTTGTTGTAACTGCTCAATCTGTCCTGGGGTCCAATCTAGCTATCGAATCCGGTTCATCGTGTGTTTATCCTTCAACCTTATTATCCACTCCTATAGTAGATGTGGAAAATCATAGAAAAATACTTTATGTAAATCAGTAAACATGTATTTGTCGAGATGTTTTCGAGGTGTGACTCTAGGGTTTATATTATCTTTCTATGCAAACTCTAGCTCTTTGTTTCTCAACCAGCTTTCAATCTCTTCTTTTGTGGGATTCCATGGTCTCAACATTCCCTTATAATAGCTCATTGGTCTCTACCCTAACCTTTTCTTGATCTGCCTCCGACAACTCTTCAAATTATCTCATCTACTCAATCCCCTCTTGTTCCTACCAACGGCAACAAAAACATTTTTTGGCTTATTACTCTTCTTCTATTCTACTCTGAGCTTATTGACCCAGGGTTCATGTCTTTTGGGTTTCCAACAAAGCCTCTAAAACTATCGGCCCTCCTGGTAAACCAGAAGGCAACACAACACACATAATGCACTGCGTAGTCTCACCCGAGATATCTTTAATGGGTGTTTGTAAGCTCAGGTGTTTACAACCTAGGAATGAGCGTAGGATATGAGATATGTAATCTATACCATTTATTATAACTAGTAACTGCAACCTACTATTACTCCTGCTTATGCAATAACTTCCATAGCTTATTTCCTCAATATTGCAACAACATTTAACTAACCAATATAATAATTCTTCACTCATTAATCACAACTATTAACTACTAAAAATATAATAGATATATGCATGCATTCATCAAATTACACATATATTACCATGGTTCACCCCTCCTAGGCTACATCCACAAAGATTTGGCTCTCGGCCCTTTTATTACGGTAGTTCTGCATCTCAAGTGCCACACGCTTACAATTCTCCTCAAATATGTAACATCTATATGAGGAGAACTAGATCGCACCAGGCTCCTCAATGTGCAATATAATCCTCAAGATATACCTTCTATCCTCTCTTGTAGCTCAACAACTTACAAAATAGTTCATAATCTCATTACATATCACATCCGCTCATGCGTAATTATAGTAATTAGAACAATAACAATCCGAACCAATATAGAACTGTCGAAGCTCTACATGATACCTATGTATCTATATTTATACATTTCGGGCTCTTTGTCCATTTACAATATCTTACCAAAACCCTAACCCTACTGACATTAGGTCTTCCTCCAATGCACGCGTGCTGTGTTTCTTTCCAACGATCGCTCTTCCCTCTGCACACTTTCTTTCCCCATGATCATCCTTCTTTCCACTTTGGCCTGCTGCCAACATCACCTCAAAACTAAAACTTATGCAAGCAAATGGGAAAGACGTACCTATCGGGTACTTACCATAGAGTACATCAAACATGTCAGAAGTTAAATACAATTGGTGGTCCAAGCATGGATAGTTATGATGGTTGTGATGTATGGTGTTAGCAGAGTCCATGTCAACAACTATTTTCCGATGCAGAGTTGCAACACCATTGCACCATAGTTTCAAAAACCAATCTATAATTTAGTGTTGCAAGAGAGTCACGAAAAAACATTGCACCATGTAAAAAGTATGAGTAACAACAAGTAAGTGGGAGTGTGAGTATTAGAAAATGATTCACAACAAGGGGTGAGTTTCAGCAAGAAAAAAATACATTATAGTAAGTAGAAGATGAGTTTTATTAGATGATGAGTTTTGAAAAATGACAAGTTGCATAAAATGGTGAGTTGTAGAAAGGAACGAGTTGCATCAAGTGATGAGTTGTAGAAGAATGATGAGTTTCAGCAAGGAATGAGTTGCAACAAGTGATGAGTTGCAGCAAATGAGTTGCAACAATATATATCATCGAATTTTGCCAATATGGACTTGGAGATGTTATTGAAAAAATAATTTTCTACATTATTAAGTGTTAACTGTCAGCAAGCTAGTTTTTAGTTGTCACCCATCTAATTATTCTCTAAGGGAGTTTCTATAGTTTGATTTATTTATTTGTTTATTTTTATTTTATTTTTTATTTTATTTTTTATTTTTTATTATTATTATTATAATGTACTTGGTGGTGCAGGAGAATGGTGTTCATCCCCAATGAATTCAAAACCTGGATCTAAAATAATATGGGAAACAAATGAATCCTTGGAAAGTGGTTGGTGATACAATAAAATACAATGACCATTAGCGAGTAGAGAAGTCTATGATCCATCTATGGTTGTGATGTTAACAATCCCATTGTTGAAAATTGTGTCCACTTCATAAGGGCCTAACCATCTAGTGTAAAAATTCCCCTTGAAATACTTAAATTTGGAATCATATACTAGTGCCCATTCTCCCTTTTGAACACCTTCTTTTAAATAAATTCATCATTCCACTTGGCACATTGTTTCACAACGAGGTCTATATGATGTACGACATCCAAGCACATTTCATCTAATTCGTTAAGCTAATACAGATGTTGTTTCTTTTATGTGGTTAGATTCATATTTACTTGTAAATCAATGCTTAATGTTTTTATCTCAAATTCGATGGGGAAGACAAGGCTCTTACCATACACAAGTTCAAATGGGGAGAAACCTGTGTTTTTCCACCATGTTGTCCTATAGGCCCAAAGGGCCTCCCGTAGTCACTCAACCCAATCATGACATTGACTAGCCATGTTTTTCGTAAGAATTCTTTCAATAACTTTATTAGTTCTTTCCACTTGCCCATTTTCTTGTGGATGGTAGGGTGAAGTAATATTTTGGATAATATTGTACTTCTTGGAGTTATGCGATCATATGGGAAGTAAAATGAGGTCCTCCATATGTACCTATTTCTTTTGGCACTCCAAAGTGAACAAATATTTCCTCAAACAAAAATTCTGCAACAACGTTTTCAGTGGATTTGATGAGTTCCTTGGCTTCGACCCATTTGGTAATGTAGTCCGTGAAAACCAAGATGTAGGAATTATAACAAGATGGGGGGTTGATGGGCCACATAAAGTGAAGAGCCCACCTCTTGAAGGGTTCAATGACCAATTAAACTTTTAATGGTATTTCATCTGATTGAATGGGTTGGCCCATTCATTGGAAGTTGTTGTTGGTGTCTAAAGGTGTCCTAAAAACAACCTTAATTTAACATTAATTTATCAACACGGAGATTCATCTTTTATCTCAAGAATATCAGCAAAGTCTATGCAGGTAGCTTGTGAAGGCTAGAATTGTGTAGCTAAATCAAATCTGAGTTTATCAACAATCAAGTTCCTCAAATGTCCACTAAATATTCTATGAATAGACATCTGATGACTAAAATGTTCTAGAATGGAAGGGAACTAATTAATCTATTGAACTATCTTATCTGAAAAGAAGCAATTGAATCTAGGTAAAGATTTGCAGAATTAACTATCAATTATGAATCGAATTACTTGAAAGGAAATAACGAATTACTCTATCTGTGGAAAGAAACAACGATTGTAATCTAGTCGAAAGGGACAACTAATGTAACTTTACCAAAAGGAACAACAATTGTATCTTTAACTGAAAGGAACAACAATGGTAATCTAATTGAAAAGAACAACAATTGTAAATCTAAGTAAAAGGAACAATGCATATACAATTATGAGGAACTGTCAAGCAACAAACTACATAAATGGAAATCAAAATGGCAATCATTAATATTGAGGGAAATATCTATCTTCTACACACAAACAACATAAAATCATTAACACACTTATGCATTCATCTTAGATATTTTTGAAAGGATATTTGAATCACAAAACAGAAATCGAACTTCAAACTGATACAATTACAGAACAAGACAGTAACTCCTTCAGACTGGGCCCTCGATATTCAAAAGTACTACTATGAGAAACTCAGAACGCAGAAATGGTGAAAACGCTAAAAAATTTCATTGATTCCATAGCTGGTAAAACTTTTACAAAAACTTCTTTTGTAGAGCAATTCTGAGTTCTAAATACTTGAATGCAATTTTTTTCTATATATACTTTTTGAATCTATTACCCTCTTATATATTACAATAATCTGGGTAAATCAAGATATCTCGAGGATCGAAAGATCCTTAGGATTTCTTTATTATTATAAAGTTACAATCGATTATGTTCAAAATTGCTTTGCACCTAAAATTCTTCAACCTCCAATAGCTTGCGCATATTCAAAATCTCTTTGGCTATCTCAGGCTTAACAATTATTTATACAAATCTGCAACAAAATCAAACAATTCCAATCATAATTTAGAATCTATTTAATAAAACTTCAATAATAACTCTAAGAGACATATTAATCATTTTCTATCCTATTTATCCTTAATTAACTGAAAAGTCAATCAAGATTATATCATGAACTATGGAAAAAAGGGAATATATTTATACCTTTTTCATAACCCAACATACCCCCCAGCTTACCTTCTTGCATGTCCTCATGCAAGCTGAGATCTTACATGTAGAGCAGTTATGTTGTAGGGAGGAAAAGTTGGTTCACCAGGTCTCCTGAACCCATTGTTTCTTTTGATTTCTCCAAAAGCAACATCCTCTCTCTTCTTATTTATTTGATAATCCTTTTTGTAACTTTCTGGAGGAAACCAAATGATAGGGGGTTTATACCTACACCCAATCCAAGCAAGTCCCTCTTCCTGGAGCAGTTTAGAATACCTTTCCATTTTGAAGGTGGCTGCAAAAAAATTCTTGTACCCAAAAGCCTCCCTACTTTTGACTTCATTGGGGGATGCATCCCACCTTACCTTAGAGGTAGCAAGAGCTTCCGCTTTGATTTCTCTAAAACATTCAATACCTAAACATATGACTTGTCGATGGATAGGGGCTAAATAATTCACAACCCCCTCTCTTTTCATGAAGTTTTTATGTCACATAATGGTTGGAAAAGACTTTGGGGGATCCCCTCTGATCCAGATATCTAACCATGTTTCCCTCTTCATGAATATTTTGTAAGCTTTACCCCATCTGACTTGGTTTTTAGAAAATGACAGAAATGCCTGAAATTGTATGTCTTCTATGAAGGGACCAGGATTATCTTTTCTATCTTCCTCCAAAATGAAATTATGGAAGTACAATTCACACAGAAGGTATTGTACCTTCTCTTCTTGATCTCTGAAACATGAAATAAACTCAGGTACAATGGAAAATGAAATGGGTTTACCTACTCTGATGGCCTTCACTCTCAACAATAGATACTATTCCAACAAGAATAAAGTGTAATTAGTGGCAGGGGCTCTACAATTGATGGCATCAGAGTAGACATCACAGATGTATTTGATTTGCTCCAAAGCTTTTTCTAATTGGGTTTGTACCTTTTTTACCTTCCCTTGGGCTTTGATAAGATCAACATAAGTTTCATTTTTAGTTGCTGACATGTTCTTCAGTTGTTTGACAACTTTTTGATGTTCAACCATAGTGACCATCTCTTCTTTAGTTTGAGCCAATGCATGCTGATCTTGTGCCAGCTCTGCCTTTAGCCTATCAATTATGGCACTTTTCTCCTGAGACTAGGATTCTTGATGTTCATCCATAACATCCATCTCTTCTCTGGCTTGAACTAATGCTTGCTAGGTTTGTAGAAGCTCTACTTTCAATCTATCAACAATAACATTTTATTTCTAAGACTGGAATGCCTAACGCTTTGTCATAGTCAATAATTCATTTCTGTTTTAAATTAGGGTTTGTTGAGACTACATCAATTATTCCTCCAATCTCTTGATGGTAGCATTCTTCTCAAGGAGTTGAGTTGTTTCCTCTAAAACTGGGGTATCTATCTATACCTCAACATCAATTGTTTCTATCACCATCTCTTTTTTTTCTGAAGGAATTACATCCTCATTCTGAGCTACTGCTTCTTCTACTACTATTTCCCCAGGGTCTGTCTTTTTCCCCACAGAATTTGTACTGACTTCTTCCTTAGGAAGAGGGTTTCTTCCGTGCACTCTACCCCTTTTGTTTTTCTTCCTTCTGTGGGCCTTATCTGCTAGTTTTAACTATTTCCTCAATTCCTTAATAATCTCCTTGAGTTTACCCACCTTCTGCTTTAATACTTCAACCTTCTTAGCCTTCTTCTTCAACAATTTGTTTTCTTTCTTTAACTTTCTAATTTTTGTATGGCTCTTGGTTGATTTCTGTTCATGAGACGTCTCAAGGTCTTCTTCATTTTGGCTAGTAGATGGTTGTTCCCCTGTTCCTTCCAAGTTCTTTGTTTGTCCAAGAGGGTTTCTCATTTCAAAAAGAGGTTCTTCCTATGTTGCGTCGTCTAGGAAATACATTTCAATATCAGGAAAATATTCAGCTGGTTTTGAAGAGGAGGCTTATTCTAGGCCTTTTTCTGGATTATTTTTTCCTCTGTCAATTGAGGTTCCTAAGATCCCCAAATCCTGAGCTATTTCTACCCCATAGCTCTTCAAAAATTGTTCTGTCAGATGCTCTAATGCAGGTTGGGTGTCTTCCTAATCATTCTTTTGTGAGGTCTTCTCTGCTTGCTCAATTTCTTGAACATTTTCTTGTAGAGACTATTCTGTGAAATTGTGAAGTTCTTCAGGGTGTTTTGTTTCATCTTGAATTGCTTCAGTTGTTTCCTGAATTTGTCTTTTTCTCCTCCTTGTCCCAGTGATGGATTTAGGGGCATCCATTTCTCTTTTCCTATTTTTCATTAATGTCTGTGTCTGTGAGGTCTAGGCCTCAGTGATTTGGGCAGGGTCGGCCTCAGCTTTGGTTTGAGGGGATGGAATTTCTCTTTGGGTGGTAGTATCCTCTGCCTATCTATCTTCAATTTCCTATGGTGGGTTTTCATGGCATAATTCAGGATACTCCAGTTGTAGAGGTCTATTGGACTCAATCAGATTCTCCCAATTCAACTGAGTTTGACTCAATGCTTTATTCATTATCAATTTAACTAATTTATGGTGACTGATAACAGTAACAAGATCCTTTGACTTTTGTGTTCTTAAGGCAACCTCATGTAATATGGAATTCAGAAAGAAAGGCAGATTAAGCACTAATCATTGCTTTAAGGCTACCAAAAATTTGATATGGCAAGGTCGAATTACATTGTATCGTCCATCATAGGTGATGTACCGCTGAATTATCCCTGTCAGTTCCTTCCATGGCTCACTGAGGGTACTGGGATTAAGTCCCTTTCCTTTTTTATCCAATTCTTCCCCAGGGTCTGTGAAATATTCCACAGCTTCCTTCAGCATTGTGTATCTTCCTGTCCACTGAATGCCCATGTTAGGGAGGCATGTGACCTCTGCTAAGATTTCTGGGGTAACTAAGATTCGTATGCCTTACACCATAGAGATTTCTCCTTGCAGATTTTGAAATAATTCAAGCATGACATTCGTGTCATATCCTGGCAAACGATTGAAGTACTCGATCCACCCCAGATGGTGTAGGATTTCTCTTGCCTATTCTGTA
This sequence comes from Picea sitchensis, assembly GCA_010110895.2. Taxonomy (NCBI): domain Eukaryota; kingdom Viridiplantae; phylum Streptophyta; class Pinopsida; order Pinales; family Pinaceae; genus Picea; species Picea sitchensis. The sequence goes on along the minus strand of SNQJ01S0009281.1, from coordinate 65,626 downwards.
ACTTGTAGTAATGTCATATCCTTGTGCACGCTTCGGCTACCCATATCTCTGTGAGAAAAGTAAGAACGACTATCGTTCCCGTTTGCAAATTTGGTTAGACCAGCTTGGAGAAACAGTTACCAAAAATAGAAAATATCAGCGACGACAAGTGTATAAAGAGTCAAGACGTGGGTTTCCAATTTATTACAATCATTACATCTTATCAAAAAGTGTGCCGAGCATCCACTCCCCTCATTAATGTAGAGGTCATCCTCGACCATCAATGTAGGTGAAAGTAATGAGTGCATGTATTTTCCAGTGAGAGGTAATGATTGCACTGCCACCGCCAATGGGGACTAATCATGTATAATTTTCAAAAACACTTTCAACCAAAATCATTTAAACGATAGTCCTTTTTCGTGGAAATTTCAAATTTATTATACCTATGTTCAAAAATGTTTGATGGATAAATAAACCAAAATAAATTAAATCTATTTATTTTAAAAATATTCCACATATCATAATATTGTTACTTTTCTGAGTTATTGAATATAACTGATACGATAGCCTCATTATTTGAGTAAAGGAAATCTAGAGACATGTAGAAACTTGGTATTTCTGAGATAATCTTCCATACCACAGGCAAAGCCACTACTGCTAGCAGGCGTCCATAGCCTCGACAAGGTTTTATTTTAACCCATAGATGAGCATGTATCCTTAATAAACATTTGAATCATCTTTTCCCAAAAGGGACCGTTATCTTGGTTTGGTAGCCAGATGATGATAATGCCACTCACCAAATTGTAACTTAAGTGAACAAGCCATCTCGTGATGAGATATCTTGTCCTTTGACAAAATAAAGTGTCAAAGTCCATTGCCTTGGTGTGGTAACCATAGTGGGAATGTCACTTACGTTAGTATCCTATGATCGTGGTAGGTTGGCTCGTGATGAGACCCCCTATTCTTTGTGGGAAATTTTTTATTTCTTATCTTTATTCGTTTTTATTTTTCCTTAATAAATATTTGAATTGTCTTTTCCCAAGAAGACCATTATCTTGGTTTGGTAGCTAGATGATGATAATGCCACTCACTAGATTGTAACTTAAGTGAACAAGCCATCTCGTGATGAGACCTCTTGTACTTTGACGAAAGAAAAATGTCAAAGGCCATTGCCCTAGTGTGGTAGCCATAGTGGGAATGTCACTTACGTTAGTATCCTATGATCATGGTAGGTTAGCTCATGATGATACCCCCTATTCTTTGTGGGAAAAAAATATTTTTTATTGCTTGTTAATTTTTTTTTTTTTATAAGGGAGACTCATCTACTCCTTAAGAGTAAGGGATGGTGTAAGGAAGTGTAAAGATGCCAAGTAAAAGTGTGCTTAAGAATCTTTATAATATAAAGGAAAAATATCATTCAGGTATATTTGTATGTATATAGGGGAAAGAAACAAATTATGGTGGTTATCGATTATGAACAAGGTTTAAGATATTTCGAAGAGATTAATACACAAACAATTTGATAAGGTGTGGGAGATAATCCACAAAATAATGAAAGATTGTTTTGATGACAATTAGAAATAGTGCTGGTGAAAATTATTTGGTGAAAGTTGCACTACGAAGGAATGGCTAGCGTTTCAACAGTAATGAAGGAAAGGAACGAAAAAATGAACAACAAAAATACTCAGAGGGACAACAAGCGTGCGGAGGGAATGAATGTTGTTTCTTTCAAAAGGAACAACAAGCACGTGAAAAGAACAACAATCATGTGGAAGGAATAGAAATTTTTCCTTTCAAAGGGAATGGTAAGCGCACAGAAGGAACATCAATTGTTCCTTTCAAAAGGAAACAACAAGCGTGCAAAAGGAACGACAATTGTTCCGTTCAAAGGAACAACAAGCGTGTGAAAGGAAAAACAGTTATAATAGAGGATGGTATTTGTTTTTTATTTTTTTAACCATCTGAAATAGGAAATTTTGGAAAAAATCCCCATGAAAATGTATTTTTGATTGAATCTGAGGTTGATTAGTCATCAACTAAATTCATTCAATTTTTATGGGTCTGTTTATTTCAAAATCAAACATTGGATGGTCTATTAATGTCATGAGTTCATTATAGTTGCCCGATCTCTACTGCGGAACATGACATATTCATTTTTTTATGAAAGACAGAGTCCGTGTGATAAGACAAAACGGGAGTATGGAACAAAAAAGGGTGCTAATTATAGTTATCAGCCTTGATTCCTGTTTCCTATGTGACTTTTCATAAAACAAATAAAAAATAACCACTCAATTAGATCTATAAAAACTATATACAATATGTATAGTATCAACAGAATTTATCATTTATGGAGTTGGGGTGGCTGGGTTACCTTCCTAGCCAGCCAGAATCTGCACAGTAGGGTCTTTACTTACTTCTTGATAAAAGAATATTTTGAAGGTGGTTGATGGTAAAGTCACAACCAGTGTCCATTGACCAGAAAGGGAGATCTATACCCATCGATGGTGCTCAAAGTAATCGTGCCATTATCATGGACTTCATTAATGGCCCTAGCCACCGTGCCTGTAATTTTCTAGGAAATTCTTGAGATATGGAATCATAGAGAATCACCCAGTGGCCTTTCTTGAATGATTTCTTCTTGATATGCTTGTTGTGCCAGGTCTCTCTCTATTGCTGAGTAACAGTTGTGTGCTTCACAATAGACAAGCGTGCTTCATCCAATTCGTTGAGTCATTGAAGGCGTCATTTATGTGTTTAGGTAAGATCTAGTCCAATTTCCTGGGCCATCCTTAGGGTCTTGATCTTGAATTCGATTGGGAAGATGGGTTATTTACCATAGACTAAGTGGTAAGGAGAGTAGCTAGTGGTGTTACACCAGGTTGTACGATAAGCCCATAAGGCATTTGGGAGCTCAGTAGCCCAATTCTATCAGTTTATTGAGACAATCTTTGTCAGGATTGACTCTAGGACCTTATTGGTGCTTTCTACTTGCCCGTTTGCCAATGATAGTTGTCTAGGGTGGGAGTGATTCTATGGCCTGTAAATTGTGACCCTCCATCAATGATTACTTTTCTAGGTAGTCCATAATGTACAAACAATTTGAAAATAAATTTGATGACTACTTCTTCTGCATTTGGTAAAGCTTCTGCCTCTACCCATTTGGTCATGTAATCTGTTGCAATGAGAATATAGGCCTTTTGATTTGACTTTGGATTGAAGGGGCCAACGAAGTCCAGTGCCCATATTTCAAATGGTTCTATGACTATTTGTGCTTTCAAGGGAATTTCATCAGCTTGAGCTGGTTTCCCCATCCGTTGACAACTGTCGCAAGTCTAGATGTATTTGTTCTCAGATTTGAACATTGAGGGTCAATAATAGCCCATATGTAAGATTTTGTGTCCAGTCCTACAGTATACAAAATGCACCCCATAGGGCTCATCATGTCCTACCTTCAGTATGTCATAGACTTCATCATCTTGTCTGCATCACCGGATCTAGAGATCAGCTCCTGTGTGGAAGAGATATCCACTGACCCAAGTGAATCGTGTGCTACGTTGGATGATCAATCTTCTTTCCCTTGATGATAAATGTTTTGGTAATCTTCCCGCTGCCAAATAATTTGCTACATCAATGTATCAAGGTGGTTTTGTGGTGAGGACAAATATATGCTCATATAGAAACTGATCCTCAACTGTTAATGAGTCGTCTATTTTTGGTATGCAAAACAAGAAGTCTACGACAAGATTTTCTCTCCCGGGTCGATCTTTGATAGTGATATCAAATTCCTGCAATAATAATAACCATCTAGTGACCCGTCCATTAGTAATTGGTTTATTATCTAGATATCTAATAATAGAATGATCAGTATACAGAATAACCGGATAACCTGTTATATAATGACGAAATTTATTGATGGCATGTATACCAGCTAAAAAATATTTTTCTGTTACTGTATAATTAAGTTCATCTGGAGTAAGATTCTTGCTAATGAAATAAATGGCGTAGGGTTTCTTGTCTTCTTCCTATCCAAGAACAGTGCCTATGGAAATGTCTAAGGCATCGGTGGAGATTTGAAATGGCATTTTCCATTTTGGTCTCCTCAACACTGACGCTGTCAAGATCATTTTCTTGAGTCCTGCAAAAGCCACATCACATTTTTCAAACCACTGGAATTCTACATTACCAGTCAAAGCATGTAAAGGCGCAGTAGTTTTGCAAAAAATTCCATAAATCTGCGATAGTATCCTGAAGCACCAAGGAAACTACGTACCTCAGTTTGCGTGTGTGGAATATGTAGATTAAGGATTACCTTGGTTTTTGTTGGATCTACTCTAATTCCATTTGTAGAAATGAAATGCCCTAATATCACACCTTATGTCATCATCATGTGACATTTTTCATGGCTTAAACATAACCTGGTAGTGATGCACCGTTCTAATACCTTCTCCATATTATTCAAGGCTTGATCGAAGTCATCGCCATACAGAGTGAAATCATCCATGTAGACTTCAAGCCCTTTGCTAATCAGATCACTGAATATGCTCAAAATGGCCCTTTGGAATGTGGTTGGGGAATTACAAACTCCGAAGGGTAATACTTTGTATGCAAAGGTACCCCAAGGACATGTGAATGTCATTTTATCTTGATCTTCTAGGGTAATATGGATCTGATTGTAGCCACTGAATCTGTCTAGGAAAGAGAATAATTTCTTCCCTGCCAAGGTATCCAAGACCTGATCGATGAAGGGTAATGGAAAGTGGTATTTTTAAGTGGATTTTTTAAGTTCCCTGTAATCAACATAGATTCGCCACTTCCCATTTTTATTGGGGACGATCACTAATGGGGAAACCCATCGATTATCTAAGATAGGGTATATAAAATCTATGTCCAACAGCTTTTGTAGTTCTTCTTTAACAATATCCCTGAGGTGGGGATTCAGTCTTCTCTGCAGCTGTTGGATAGGTTGGGCATCTTTCTCAATATAAATGTGGGGTGTGCAGAGTTGTGGATCAATACCTTTCATATCCGAATACGCCCAGGCAAAAGCTTGCTGGTATTTAGAGAGGACTTGAATTAGCTTTTGTTGTTGTTGCTCTTCTAGATTGGCATTAATGTTCAGAAACTTCCTTGGTGCGATCTCAATGGATTTGTTGTTATGAACAATGATAGTTGGGATTTGTTGTTCCATTAAATCTTCCAGCAGGTCTCCCTGTGCTTCATAGTCTAGAACATCTTGGAGCATCTGGCATGTTGGGTTACTCATAGTGGTTGGGCTGTTAATAAACCCACTGATTACATCGTCCTCTAGCTGATTCTTGAGTATGAGAGATTCTTCCAATGTGAGAGGGGCACACAGATCCTTCTCTGGATATCATGGTGATGGCAATTGCGGATATACGATCGTTGGATTAGGTTTGGCTGGAGGATATAAGATGAGATTCCTTGTGACACCTCCCCTAGCAATTGTCATTTTACCTGATTGACATCCTATGTACGTATCAGCTGTTGCAAGGCATGGTCTGCCTAGTATCAATGGATGCCCTTTGAGTCCACTTCTTGGGTTGATGATGAGAAAATCTGCTGGATATTCCTAAGAGTCATCTGAGATTGCTATATAACGTAGTGTGTCAAGTGGTTTGACCACTGATCGATCAGCCAATTGTAACGTAATCAGGGTTGGGTCGAAAGAGTCAAAACCCAGGGTATTGTTGGTTTCCATAGTAAGGATATTGATGGTTTCCCCTAAATCAACTAGTGTAATTGGAAAGGAACAACCCTGAATCTAAACTGTTACTATGGGGTTCACTGGATATGCATATTTGACTGGTTCTTCTCTACCCAAAATTAGATCAGATAAGGCTCCCACTACATGAACTATTGATGATGAATTTTTTATTTTCTGACGGGATTCCTCCCACATAGCTCCTTGATTGTCTTTGCATAGATCAGTATTTCTTGCAGAGCTTGCAGGAGTGGAATTTTGATGTATAAATTCTTGAGTTCCCATGCAATGTCGAAGTTAGGATATACAGTGGGTTTTGCTATCATTAGTATTTCGATGAATGGAGGGGAGGGAGTTACATCTTTATCAGAGTCCTGTGATTCAAGTGTGTTCCCCCCTTGCTTGATTTCTTCCATTATTACCACAGTCGAGGGTGTTATTGCTGTTTTTTTTTCATTCTTCTACTCTTGGGAAATGTCATTTTGTTCAGGAGAGATTATACACCCTGATCTCAACTGGAGTTCATTGCACCCTACTGAATTGGTTTCCCCTTCTCCACTTTCCATAATATGGATGAGTTGACTTGGTCTCTTATTAGGATTAGGGTGGGGTTGTGCTGGTAATTGAGGGCACAATTGTGATTGGGGGTTCTGGGGAAATTGGAGTGGGGCTTGTAACGAGGGTTGGGGTTGAGAGGCTATCCCCATGGGTTGGTTATTCATCCCCATGGGGCACTGCCAATTCTGGTTCCAATTTGGGTTTTGGGCAGAGGAGTTAGGCCACTATGAAGGGTAGGTATTATTCGAGTTTTTCTAGGATGAGGTGGGGTATTGCGAATTAGGCCAATTGGAACTTGTAGTTGGTTGATTTTGCCAGATGGGGTTTGCAGCAGGTTGGTTTGGCCAAGTGAGATTTGTAGGTGGGTACTGCTGGGGATGCTAGTTCTAATTAGTAAATAGCTGACCCTACCAGGTGTTGCCAGAATTTTGTTGTTGATTATATTGTCCAAAAAAGAAAGAGGAAGGGTCTTGTAGTGTATTTTGAGGCTGAGACTGCCACTGATGGCACTGATCCATAAGATATAATGGTTTTGTTTCCTCTTCCTCTTCTTTGAATACAACTTTCAATCCAGGGAGTGATGGGAATTGCTCTGTTTCATGGTCGTTGGCACAAATAGCGCAAACCTGAACTACATCTAAAGGGCATTCCCTTGGACCATGTTTCTTTCTGCACCTGTGGCAAAATATAGCCAAGATCTGTTATGCTTCTACCTTTTTTTGTTTGGCCTGCATTACATCCAATTGTGTAGTCAGAGTGCTCAAAATATCTTTTTTGAAAATTTCTAAGAGATTACCAACTTCATCTCGTGTAACACCCCCGCTGGTAATATTGTTATTTCTTGTGAGGGACGTCCGCATTCCTGACCTGGTCCATGTACTTCCTCGTGAGCACCTGATACACAATATAACGATGTTTTCATGAGTTTCCTGATAAATGTCACCCTTCCCCATTAGATTCAATGTTTATACCCATTCATCTTTCATGCATTTAATCAGAGTTATTTTGAGTACTTCACCCGATAATGTACCATAGGGCGGTCTTTTCAAGTTATACTGAAATCTCTCAACATATTCTTCTAATGATTCATTTTCTTTTGCAGTCATTTGAAATATTTCATCTTTTATATCTCTGGTTCTACAATAATATTGATATTTTGACAAGAAGGCTTGTTTCATCTGATCCCACAAATTGATGGTTCCACCTCCCAATCCCATAAACCAACATAGAGATACTCCCTTCAAGGTAGAGGGGAACAGTTTTTATTTTTGGGGTTCAGAGGTGTAATCATACCCTCTAAATAGGACATCAAATTCAAATAGGACTGTGTCTGGGTCTTCTGAAATCAATCCATGGAAGGTTGGCAAGTTTTGTAGGGGGATTGCTTTCGTGGGAGCATTGGCAATTGGATCAACTATCAGATATTATAGCATGGAGGTCTAGGGTCTTTGTTGATTTGGTTGTGCCATTTGATCGAAAATGTGACAAAATTTTTTAAGAAGTTCTTGATCCAGGTATTCTATTCGAAATGGTTGATTATTTGGTCCTCTAGGGGATTTGATTGCACTCCCTTTATCTGGGATTTCATGTATGCCTTCTTCTTTCACAGGAGACTCAGGATCAGGTGGTGATGGTGGGTCTGCCTTGGCAACCCCACTAGTTTCTCCTACTCCTTCCTCTAGATTATTAGAGTTTCCATCTTCTAAAGGGTTGATGGGTGGAAGATCTGTGCTTTGAAATCTTTTCTCAGTCCCTTCAGTTTTCCTATGAATCTCAACGTGGGTTGTAGTTGGTGAAACTATTGCCTGAGGGATTCGGGTGGGTCCTTTCCTAGGTCCAACCGAAGCTTGAGATTCACCTTTTTTGATGATCTTGTCTATGAAAGTGCTTCTCCCAGGGATCAACGAACCCTGGGCTTTGGTAGCTTTTGGTGGGGGTTTTGTTTTTTCAATATCCTTCTTTCTAGTCATACACACTTCACACAAAAAGAAATTCAACAAAAGAAACACCTATAAAACCTCTTAAGTGTCAACTGGAGGTAAGCGTTGGCATATATCAACCCAGAGATTCATCTTTTATCTCAAGAAGATCAACAAAGTCTATGCAGGTAGCTTGTGAAGGATAAAATCGTGTAGCTAAATCAATTCTGAGTTTATCAACAATCATGTTCCTCAAATGTCCACTAAAGATTATGTGAATTGAAATATGATTACTAAAATGTTGTAGAATGGAAGGGAACTAATTAATCTATTGAATTCTCTTATCTGAAAAGAAGTAATTGAATCTAGGTAAAGATTTGTAGAACTAACCATTGATGATTTTAGGGGCTAAATTTCTCTCATGGGATAATTTTCCATGGTTTTTCCAAAAACGAGATTCACTATTTTAAAAATGATTTGCCCAAATTCTATAGGATAAAATTATTTTACCTTAAAAATCGCCAAAATTTTATAAAAACTATATAAAATCCTTATGAATTTGAATATTTTTACAAAAATACCGCCAAACATTTATAGTTGGCATATGAAGGATTAGTAATATTCGCCAAGGTTTCTACATTTTAAAACAAATTTCCATCCTTAAAATCATCCCTAGAACTAACTATCAATTATGAATCAAATTACTGGAAAGGAAATAGCTAATTACTCTATCTGTAGAAAGAAACAATGATTGTAATCTAGTCGAAAGGGACAACTAATGTAACTTTACCGAAAGGAACAACAATCATATCTTTAACTGAAAGGAACAACAACAGTAATCTAATTGAAAGGAACGACAATTGTAAATCTAATTAAAAGGAACAACACATATAAAATTATGAGGAACTGTCAAGCAATAAACTACAGAAATGGAAATCAAAATGGCAATCATTAATATTGAGGGAAATATCTATCTTCTGCACGCAAACAACATAAAATAATTAACACACTTATGCATTCATCTTAGCTATTTGTGAAAGGATATTTGAATCACAAAATAGAAATCAAACTTCAAACTGATACAATTACAGAACGAGAGAATAACTCCTTCAGACTGGACCTTCGGTCTTCAGAAGTACTGCTACGAGAAACTCAGAATGTAGAAATGGTGAAAACGCTCAAAACTTTCATTGATTCCATAGCTGGTAAAACATTTACAAAAACTGCTTGTGCAGAGCAATTCTGAGTTCTGAATACTTGAATGCAATATTTTTCTATATATCCTTTCTGGATCTATTACCCTATTATATATTACAATAATCTGGGTAAATCAAGATATCTCGAGGATCGAAAGATCCTCAGGATTTCTTTATTATTATAAAGTTAGAATCGATTATCTTCAAAAATTTTGTGTGCCTTAAAGTCTTCAACCTCCAATAGCTTGCACATATTCAAGATCTCTTTGGCTATCTCGGGCTTGACAGTTATTTATCCAAATCTGCAAAAAAATCAAACAATTCCAATCGTAATTTAGAATCTATTTAATAAAACTTCAATAATAACTCTAAGAGACATATTAATTATTTTCTATCTTATTTATACTTAACTAACTAAAAAGTCAATCAACATTGTATCATGAACTGTGGAAAAAAGGAAGATATTTATACCTTTTTCATAACCCAACAACTGTCACATCCTTGTACACACTTTTTGGTGTCCTGGAATAGAGTAAAACAATAATATCCCATGCAAAGTGCTTTGTACCTTGTTCTTTTATCAACAAAGTGTCCACCACAAGGATCATCATGGAAGGATTTCAAAATGTTGTGGATCTCATACTCTCTTATACATAATCAAATCTCAAGTTCAAGGCCTATCTAAAAGAGACACCCACCTACCCAAGAATATCAGGCACTTTGCTGAATAATCTTTCGACATTCTATAGGAGAAAGGTGGTGTGGTAGCTTTCCTACAACAAGATAATTAGAAATATCTGCATACCATGGTGAGTGATTAAATACTACAAATAAGTGTTCATTAGGAAAATAATCCTCAACATGAGAATAATCACCATTGTTGGTAAGCCTAGAAAGGAAGTCTGCAACGACATTGTCCTTTCCAGGCTTGTCCACAATAGTGATGTCAAATTATTGTAGTAGGAGTAACCACCTAGTGACTCTACGATTTTTGATAGATTTATTCATTAGATATTTAATAGTGGAGTGGTATGTATGTACAAATACTTGATATCTTGTAATATAATGATAGAATTTGTTAATAACATGTACAACAAGAAGGAATTATTTTTCAGTTACCGTATAATTTAACTTTGCAAGATTCAAACTCTTGTTGATGTAATATATGATGTATTGGTTGCATTCTTCCCGTTGTCCTAGTATAGCACCAATGGCTTCATTCGAGGAATATGTCGAAATGTGGATTGGAAAATTCTAATTAAGCACTCATAAAATAGGGGCTTTAGATAAGCGCTTCTTCAAATATGTAAGAGATGTTTGGCATTTGTTAGTCCATATACATTTTGTGTCCTTAGAAAGTAATGTAAAGAAAGGAGATGCAATCCTTGACTAATTTTCAATGAAGAGACGAAAATAACCACTTTTTCCTAAAAGGCTACGCACCTCTTTTTCTGATTTCAGAGGAGGAATTTTTAAAATTATCTCAATTTTGGTCAGATCCACTTGTATCCCTACAAAAGAAATATAATGACTAAGTACAACTCCATCATCCATAATCACATGGTATTTTTTTATGCTTAAGGAGAGATGAGTTTGTTTACAACGTTTCAACACTTTTTCAAGGTTATCTAGAGACATGTAAAATTTATCACCATATGGTGTGAAATCATCCATATAAATCTCAAGAGATTCATTAACCAAATTTGAAAATATTCCCAATATAGCTTGCTGGAAAGTAGTAGGTGTGTTACGAATCCAAAATAGGAGGACTTAGTAAGAAAATATGCCCCAGATGAAAGGGAAATTAGTTTTGTCTCAATCTTAAGGAGCAATCTGGATATGGTTATATCCATTGAAACCATCAAGAAATGAAAAAATGTTCATGTTGGATAGGGCATCAAGGACTTGGTCAACAAAAGGCAACGAGAAATGGTCCTTTTGTATGTCTTTATTCAACTCTCTATATTCGAGGAAAATTCTCTATTTGACATTTTTCTTAGGTACAATGAACAATGGGGATACCCACTAACTGTCTGAGATTGGATAGATGAAATTAACATTTAACAATTTTTGGAGTTCTTCTTTTATGACACATTTCTAGGATGGGTATATTCTATGTTGCAGCTGGCGAATAGGCCGACAATATTATTTTATGTAGATGTGGTGGGTACATATATCAAGGTGAATACCATTCGTATCTGTGTAAAACCATACAAATTCCTCCTTGTGTTCTCACAACAACTGAACCATCCATTCTATCTGTAGGGAATATAAATTTGGATTAATATTTAATTTTTTTCTAGGCTCAATTTCAATCGAGACACTTTTTCAGCTTGGTGTCATAGGTATCAATTCTCAAGAGAAATATTTAACAATAATTTATTGATTAGGTTCATTCATTATGGAATCTAAGAGATGGAATGATGGTTGACTAACAAATGGGAGATTACTGATGAAACTATTGATAATGTCATCCTCTATTTCAACCTTGAAACATAGAGCCTTACCGACTATAAGGATTGGTTGTATACCATCCTCTTCTAGTTCAAATATATCCCAAAAAGGTATCTCATGGTATTCATGTGGTTTGGTAGGGGGGTAGAGGATGAGGTTTTTGTCTATTTTTTGTCATATATTGTCATGGATCCTGAATTGCAACTAATAAATCCATCGGTTGTAGCCAACCAATGTCTACCCAAGATCAAGGGTGCCCTCTGTTGGAGCATGAATTTTTGGTAATCACACAAGAGTGGATCACATGACATTTTGGTAAAGGATAAACATACATAGAAAGAAGTTAGCACACAAAAGTTGGAATTTAGTTAGGTGTTTTGGGACATTTTGTCCACATTGTAATGGGCTAATCCCTATTGTAAAACTATAAATATGTATGGATTTTGGGTAGAAAGTAGTCTTTGAGAAGTTATGGATGAGAAAGTGATGAGTTATGAGTAAGAGTTTGTAGAGAAGAATTATGTGTGAGTTGAGTTAGTTGATGAGTATGAGCTGAGTTAAATATTAGTTGAGAGGTATTTGTGCACTATATCATAGAATAACTTGGGCAAGTTTGGGTTTTTACTGAATACTTATATATGAGTGCAATGCATATGAATGTAATGAGATTATGAATGAATGAATAAGAAGCCATATGTTGTGGACATAGCCTAGTTTAGGGTGAGCCACATTAATCCTTTTGTTCTAATGTGCATGTTGTTATTATGTGTTTTCTTATTCTGTTTAAAGCACACCTATGATGAATGGTTAATATGCATATGTTGGATCTATTAAATGGTTTTGTGCATATGATGAATGGTTAAATGAATGTCATAGATCATAGTACTAATATGGTTTTTCTTATAGAACATATGAATGAATGTTAATTAAACAATAAGGAATGAATGCCTCATATTCTCCCATGACTGTGAAAACCTAATTCCTATAGTCCCCATAGGTACTTTGGGTGAGACTTCACCTGCTTGTGGGTGATGCCAAAAGGGCCAGTATCTTGGGATTTTTTGGTTAATTAATGATTAACCTTGATTCTTCCCACTACGTACCAACAAATGGTTCTATTGATAGGATTGGGATCTACGAATGAGAGGGATGCAGAGGCCTGCTAAGGAGGAGACCATAGAATGGTGGAGTGCTAAGGAGGTCGAGTTTGCAGTAGACCAGAATTAGAATCCATGGATAAATGAAAAAGAATGGTTACAAAGGTATGTGTTTACATATTTTCATGAATTTTTCTTTGTTGACTTCTTGAATGTGTTAGTTGAGTGGATCTAGAGATTTATTGAACAGATCAAAAGATATCGGACTGCGTTTCTGAAGAATTGGACTCCTGAATTAATCTGAAAATCTAATATAGTAAGCAATAAGACATCATGCATAATTGACTACTAGTTGGATAGTGTGCAGGAAGGTTATGTTACTGAATTTTCCATATATTATACTCAGTCGTATAGTGTTGTTGAAAGCAAATTCTTCAAGGGACCACATGGAAGATACCTGAAGTTAATATCTACATATATTAAGATGTTGTTATGAGACAAAGGAGTGATGAAAAAGGAATCTGATTGCTAAACAGATTTGCACACATAGGGGAACTAGGGGTTGAACAGGGAATGATCCGAGTGTAGAGAGGAATGAAAAGAAGGAATGAGGAACAAACGGGTTGAGGATGTTGATTGAAGAATAGTGTGTGACGAATGAAGAGATTGAAATGTTGTGCAATGGTAAGAGATTTAGATAGAATAAGAAGGGGAATGTGGCTAAGAGAGAAGGTAAACACAATGAGATTGAGGAAAGAGACATTGGTGTAATATTCTAGATCGAAGGGAGTCTATGCATAGAAGAAAAGATTTGTCAACTTAGTCCAATAGAAGAGGATCCTCCTCATATCAGACTCTGTGTCAAACCCATGACCTCATGTGTGTCACCAAGAAATGAGTTAAGATCATAAGTTTTGTTAATTGTAGTTAGTGAAGGAAGTAAAGATAGTAGTGGAAGTAATAAAAGTAGTGGAAGCGGTACGTCGAGTTAGATTCAAATAGTATTGTCAGGAAAGAATATTGTGCAGAGCATAATGGAGGGGGTATATCCCACCTTAAGGATGCCTCTCTTTCAAGGGGCCAGTTTAGAAGATCCAAAAAAACATTTGTTCATTTGTGACATGATATGGACTATGAAAAGTGTCTAGGGAGATGATGTGAATATTGTGCAGTTGGCGATAAATTTCAAATATCCAACACTATTATGGTATATGAAATATTAGAATACTACACATGTGGGTTAGATGAGAACATTGGTAGAGGTAATAAAATCTTTTTTGAAAGAGTTCTACCATCCTAAGTCTCAATCACAGTGTATTAGTGAGTTGAAGGAAATTAAGAACATAGTAAATTAATCAATATGGTACTATGATCAAAAGTTTAAGCTATTGAAAGAGCAGATGACATTCCCTATTCTTAATGAACAACACGAAGAATTGTTTATTGCAGGTTTATTGTCGCATATACGTTGCCATTTGATGCAACAGAAGATTGCGACAAAGTTAGAAGCTCTGTAAATTGTGATGAGATTGGAAGTGTCCTTTGTAGGATAAAATAATGTGGGGATGTCTCAAGTCCAGTCATAGATTTCCGCACTAACTATTCAGTTATAGGAAATTATGAAAGGAAAATAAAAGAGTGAGGGAATCTGTTGTATCATCGGTAAAATAGAATTCCATCATAAAGACAAGTGCCCAACATTCTAGCAATAGTTGAATACAGGAGCACCAAATCCATTTGGGTTATGGTGTGAAAGTTTCAAGATGGTGGGTCACCACCCTCGTAACTGTCCATTGATGAAAAAATATCAGAGCACTACAAGAATGATCCAGGTGGATATCAATGGCCACCCACCTTTTTTGACTGGCTCAAAATAGTTTTCTGGCAATTTTGGCAATTTACTATTTTTAGTAGGTTTTAATTTCAGGGGCCATTTTGAGGGCCTAAATGAAGGTTTTTTGATATATAGGTTCTAAATGATAGCTTAAGGAATTATTGAGCCCCCAAAATGAATCTCCTTGATGATACCTTTACAATGAGCTATCATATGCCTAAAATGGAGATCGTATGCAAAAGTTACGACCCCGGGAAGTTGATGTACTAACTTACCCAAACGGGGCCCACATGCCTTTTGGCACTTTATCCCCTAGGGTTAGGTTTTTGGATGTCTAGGACTTTTGGAATTCCTTTTTATTGTAAAAAGGACTCTATAGCCTCACTTTAATGATCTTCTTGCGAATGTGAGTAACTGTCACATCTCTTCTCAGAGATAAGCTGCCACCATTCCAGCGAGTCTTTCACTCTGTATTTTTACAGTCTCTATACATTTCTTTCATTAATAAAAATTGTGTATTACTGTATATCTATGTTTATGGTTGCATCTCTGATACATTTCTATTATATTATTGAATATTTTTGATATCTCTGTGCATTTATTTATTATATCTCCGATCTCATTTCGTGCCGAAAATAATCCGAATCAGTGGTATCAGAGCAGGCTGCTCTTGATCATTTTTTCAGTGCATGTCCCCGACGAGGTCCGAGTATAGAAATTTTCATCTCGAGCTTATCTCTCTTGAATACAATCACTCTCGCACACCCAAGAAACCCTCAATGGCAGAAGAAAAGAAAAACGACAGAGAAGACGATCCCATGAATCTGTTGCTTGAGCAAGCTCTCACGCGACAGAGGGACGAAATGGTGGAGAATTTTTCCCACATCCTTCAACGCTTGCCGATAGCATCAGGCACATATTCATCAAGAAACCACTTTGGAGGCACCTCTCATTTCAAGGTACAAGTTAATTTTGATATTCTTGTATTTGAAGGACAGATAGATGCAGAGGCCCTAGAAAAATGGTTAAATATGCTAGAAGGTTATTTCTCTGTTCACAATTTCTCTGACAAAGAAAAGATCACTTTCTCACTCCTTAAAGCTCTCCCTCATGTCAAACATTGGTGGGAAACTTACTGAGAGCAAAGTTCTACAGAGGATTCTGGAATATATGGGTTTGATCCCACTTGGGATGTTTTTATGGATGCGGTAAAGGAACAGTATTACCCTATTGGCAACTATGAAGACCAGTACATGAGATGGACCACACTGTAGCAAGAGAGGGCCCAAGTAGTTCTGGAGTTCACCAATACCTTCCATGCCTTTCGCACCAAGTTGGGTATCAAAGACTCCGAGCGAAATTTGGTTATGAAATACCGTGGGGCTCTACAAAGATACATCCAGACTGAAATGGATTTTCTAGACATCTCATCACTCGGTGCTGCTTATCGATATGCTGTTAAAATTGAGCAGAAATTTAAGAACAAAAACAAACGGGAACTTGGGTCTGCAAATCTGCAACAACCAAAGTATGACAAAGACGGCCCTAACAAACAGTCTCCCAAAAACCAGTCCAAGACATAGGAAAAGAAGGGTCACAGGAAGACAAAGAAGGACATCAGAAAATGGTGTGATTTCCACAAAAGCCCCTGGCACAACACCGATGAATGTTGCTCAAAATAGTCATTGGTGGATGAGATCAAAGACAAGGAGTTGAACCTTGATTCAGAATCTGACTCTAAAAATATTGGTAAAGGACAGATCATTGACGCAGACCCCACTGCTATTGTCACGACTGCAACAATTCAACCAGAAGAACCAATAGATCCTGAAGAGGGGGAGTGCCTTTTTCATTCATAGATGTGGGTGAAGGGGACCCCACTGCATTTTATTGTTGATAGTGGAAGCCAAAAGAACCTCATCTCAGCAGAGGTCGTCAAACAGTTGGGATTGTCGACAACACCACACCCGTAGCCATAGAACATTGGGTGGCTTCACCAAGGATGAGATCTTCATGTCAGCCAACAATTTATACTATCATATGACATCCAGCCTTTCAAGGACGAGGTATTATGTGATTTCTCCCCACTGGATGTCTGTGATGTTCTCTTGGGCCAGCCATATATGTGGAAGCACCATGCTATTTATGAGTCTCGACCCCATAGTGTCATTGTTACTTTGGGGGGTCATCTTTATAGAATACCAGAGGTAGTTCCAACTATTTTTCACCTAAAAAGTGTCATAAGGTAGTATCTCATACTGCAAAATTTAGCTTCTTCACAATCTTTTCAAAAGGGGAACAGAAGGACATTGCAACCACTATAGTCTTGCCCCCTACACCTTCTATCCAACAAAAGCAGGTCGACAAGGTTGCAACAAAGTATAAAGATTATTTCTACACACCTTCCTCTCATGTAGGTCGACTTGTTGAATAACCTCAACTTCAACAGGTTCATGACAGACTTCCACAAACTAAGCAGTGTGGCGTCTCCATCAATACAAGCAACTCACCCATATGTAGATCTAGAAAACGCTTTTTTCTCTCCCCCGAGAACTCAAAAAAATGGATACCATTGCATCCTAAGGAGGGAGGATTGATCTAGGTGGATATCTATGGCCACCCACCTTTTCCGATTGGCTCAAAACAGTTTTCTTGCAATTTTGGCAATTTACTATTTTTAGCAGGTTTTAACTTTCGGGGCCATTTTGAGGGCCTAAATGAAGGTTTTTTTTTCAGATCGAGGTTCTAAATGGTAGCCAAAAGAAATATTGAGCCCCAAAAATGAATCTCTATGATGATACCTTTCCAAAGAGCTATCATATGCCTAAAACAGAGATCGTATGCAAAAGTTACGACCTCGGGTAGTTGATGTACTAACTTACCCAAACGGGGCCCACATGACTTTTGGCACTTCATCTCCTAGGGTTAGGTTTTTGGATGTCTAGGAATTTTGGTATTCTTGTTTATTGTAAAAAGGCCTCTAGGGCCTCACTGTAATGATCTTCTTGTGAATGCGAGTAGCCATCACTTCTCTTCTCAGAGATAAGTTGCCACCATTCCAGCGAGTCTTTCACTCTGGATTTTTACAGTATCTGTACATTTCTTTCATTAATAGAAATCATGTATTACTGTATATATGTGTTTATGGTTTCATATTTGATACATTTCTATTATATTATTGAATATCTGCGATATCTTTGTGCATTTCTTTATTATATATTCGATCTCATTTCGTGCCGAAAATAATCTGGATCATAGAAACTTGTTTTTCAACTTTTGTAAGTTGATGGGGCATGATAATAAGGATTGTGGCCTATTGGACTTGATGAGTGAGTGCACTACAAATTCTTATAGATTCCAAGGTGAAGAAGAAGAAGGAGGAGCCCCATAGTTTAATACTCCTAGGGGAGGTTCTAACCAAGGAGGAAGAGAAGGATTCAGAGGTCAAGGAAGATGAGGATTTGGTCAAGGAAGAGGACCTATCATATTTTATAATTGTAATCAACCCATACATTTAGCGTACGATTTCCTGAATCCTTGCATGACATGTATGTATTGTAGAGAACTAGACCATGTGAAGGAGGATTGTCCACAATTGATAGTGAAATGGAAAGAAAAGAGGGACACAAATGTATATATGATTGTAGCAGAGAATCATGACTAACAAACTAATATAGCAGTAGTTAGGTGCAAAGGAACAAGAATTGGAGCAGATGTTATGAATCAAGGGAATAGAATTCACCAATGGGTAAGGAAAGCAGCAAATCCATTACCATTGTTTGATCTGAGGAAAGAGAAAGAGACCTACCAACAAGAAAGAAAATAATTAATGGGAGTATAGTGGATAGAATCAACTTTGACTGCGCCACCCTTGTATTATAGTCCACCTTGCCTCTAGTCTATGACCATTCAAAAAATAAAGCTGAAAAGACAATCACTTTGCAAAGTTTCTTAAGAAGTTCTTTAGAATTAATGAAAGATGAATCTACTTTGAGTATTCTGCATGGAATGATTTACCATTGTTCCCAATAAAAAGAGAAACCTATCGCACATAGAGCAGTTAACTAGGTTCATAGGAAGAGAATGAATAGGGATTTCTGGCTCAATGAGTAGATAGGAGCTTACAAAATGGACAACATAATTTTGGATTATGGGTCTGATATGAATGTTACCCCAAGACTTGGGAGATGAAGGACTACCCGAAGCTGATTTGGTATCCTATCCAGTTGAGATTAGAGAACCAACATAATATTGTTCCAGTTGAAATAATGAAATAGGTAAGTGTCAATATTGATGGAGTGTACAGTATAACAGACTTTGAAGTGATCGAAATAGTAGACGGTAGTACACCGTATCAAACACTATTGAAACGTGATTGGGAATTTGATAATAAAACTATAATTGACCTAAAGAAAAGACAAATGATATTCTAGGTCGAAGACTTAAAGGTTATTGCACCATTATACTTGACTAAAGGAAGGATATATGTAGAGCCAACAAAGAGAAAAGAACTTGGCACTTTATATAATATGAATTTGTGGATGGAAGATTATGTGAATCCTACACCTGAAGGAATACTTAGTTGGAGGAGCATCAATTCATGGGCATCAGAATCAGAAGAAGAAAATAGTAGTAAAGGCAGTTGTTGGTTTAAATTCTCTCTCTTCTACTTCCTAGGTTGACTCAGGTTCAGATCTCAACAGGTTTCCAGCAAAACCCTGTAAAACTATCAGATTGCCTGGTGAACTAGAAGGAAACACAGTGCACAGAGTTCACTGTGCAATCTTACCCGAGATAGCTTTATGGATGACTGCAATTCTCAAGATGTTACACATCAACATTACTCGCTTCAATAAGTGTCACAAATGTCACATTTTTCTCGCAAGTGTCGCAAGTGTCAAGCAAAGCATACTGCCATGATGCCCATGGTGTGCCTATAACTGGGCTTATGAACCTCTTGCCATCTAAAAGAACCCAAAAAACTGAGTTTTTGGAGGAGAGCGCTCCCCTATACCTCTCTCAAGAGTGCTAACACCCCCCTATACATTATATGGGAGCATTATAACACTACCTCTACCCTTTTGGAGGAGCACTACTACTTTTGGGAGTGTTGGTGCCCCCCTAAAGCCTACTGGGGAGCGCTATAATGCTCTGATGGCCTTTTTAAGGGAGTGCTACCTATTATGGGAAGCAATTGGTTTGTTGAGATGAATGGGGGAAAGATATTTTCAATATTGGAAGTCAGTTGGATTTGAATCCCTAGTCCAACCATGATCTTAGGGAAGATCCCTAACTCAAGGAGGAAAATCCTCAACTTACCCCAAAGATATCTCAAGTTGTTGAGCCTCTCCAAGGCTATATAAGCAGGCTTTCTCATGGTGAAAGGGGGAGCTGGATGAAGAACGATACCAAACTTATGATCTCATAAGTGATATTTGGAGAAGGGAATAATTGGAGGCATGAAACCTATGATCTCATAGAAAACACACAGTGAAGTGGAGGCTAATCAGTGAAGCTATCATCATTCTGACCGTGGAGCTTTTGAGAAAGGGTTAGGCAAGGGGAACTTGACGAAACTGCTACATTCCATCTATGGTTGTAAGTAACATTTTGTCCTCATTAATGTAATATGCTTGGCCTGTTTCTTTCTAATTTGTGTTTGACATTACATGAATTTGTCTCTAAGTAGATAGGTCTACTTTGAACTAATCTTGATAGAATAGGAAGTGGTTGTACTTTATTTGTCTACAGGGCTTATCGAGGAGCTCAAGATTGGAGTTGAACTTGGAGCGTGCAGGGACAAACACCAGTAAAAGGTACTTATTTTCTCCTTCCTCCTCACACATTAGTTTATATAGACCTAAAAGGAAGTCAGTGTCCATGATAAGCATCTTCTGTCTTAAGAGTTAAGAGTCTAGCTCTCAAGAGGAGATCTACCTGTCCGCAGGGAGATTTTCCTTCAACACAAGTTCTTACAGTATAGTAATGAGTGGGGATCTAGGAGTGTATTCTTCCTTCTTCATTCATTCATCATAGTATCCATTTAATATTCCTAGGATTTATTCATCTCTTAGGCCATGCATGCACTCTAACATATTTAAATTAACCATTCATTTCTAAATCAACCATTAATAGAAGGTAAACATGATCAATCATTAATAGAAAGTAAACATGCACTAAACATCACATACAACATAGTTTTTACCATGGTTCACCCCCTCCTGGGCTACATCCACAAAGATATGGATTCTCTTCTCTTTTATTAGGTGATCCAAGTTCTTTTCATCTTGACTTATAAATAATTGTATTAAATGAGCATAAATTAAAGTGCACCATAAAGGAAGGGAAAAAATAAAAATGAAGATACATAAGAATCAGATCTGAACACAAAAAATTGATAACGGAGTTTGTCCCTGGTGGACTACGTCTCTGGGTCCTGCTCTCAATGGGTAGGCTCTTTCATTAATTCAGTAAAATAATTTGGAAAATACATGAATATACCTCATTTTTGAAATCAAGGTGCATAAATAATGCTTAGATTAGAAAACATACATCACCACTGAATTTGTGGCATCGAATTACCCAAAAATGACTATCTCCACACTCCGATCTGACTCTGGCACTCCTAGGACCAAAAGAAACTTTGTCTCAATTTGTGTGCCCACTCTAACCTTCAATACTAACAGTCTTCATCTTGAAATCTATGCCCATAGATGTATGGCCAGACCTGTCCCCCAGTGGCTAGCAAATGGATGGTTCCATGTGGCATCTCCTAGGGTGCCATATGGTACTTTTATATTGGTCCACATGGACCCCTGAAAAGTACAAAGGTGGGTGACATGTGGTAGTATGTATGATGATGTGTCCCCTACTTATTGGCCCTATTTGATCGCAAATTTGACCGCGAATATATGTCAAATCGTAACTCTGTTTGACAAGTCGTTTGTGCCATTAGAAATATTGCGACGTGCTCTTCATGATCATGCCATTTTCAATGAGTTTTGGGAACTTTGACTTTTTTCCCTTTCTCTGTCTGATGAAGCCATTCTGAGCATTCTAAGTTTCCTCTGTGAGTTCTGATTTATTATTATCCTTCTCTGGATCCTTTTTTGGATCACGCCTTCCCACTGAGAGCTTTTTGGATGAACAAAATCTTTCATCAATCAACTAGTAAGTGAGGGAAGAGTCCCCTCACTTTGTCCTTCGCCTTTTAATCCTACTCGAAGATAATCAGCATCATCCCTACGTGAAGTCCTTGTCCTCATGTCCAGGATGATATCTTCCTGTAGCTCATCCAAGCACTCAGGTGCAAATGCATCAACTGATGGTATTGAAACTTATTCATCTTGATCCATGATCATGGGAGGCTCAAAAAGTTTCAAGTTCTCAATGTTCAAAACTGAGTAAATCTGTATATAAGGTGGAATATCCAAAAGAAAAGCATTGGTACTTCTTTTCTCCAAGATAGTGAAGGGTCCATAATGAATGGGCTTGAGTTTCTTGCCTTTACCCTTCAATCTCTCCTTGTTGATGTGAATCCATACCCAGTCTCCAACCTGGAACTGATGATCAACCTTGTGCTTGTCCTGCTGAGCCTTATACTATTCTTGAATTTTCTCCAACTATTCCCTGACTGCCTGGTGTATCTGCTGAATCCTCTAGATGAACTTGTGGGCTCTTTCCTCTATTTGTTCTTCATTTACATTGACATCTCTCTCGTACAACAAGTCCAAAGTAACCTTTGGTAGGTACCCAAAACATGTCTCAAAAGGTGAACTCTGAGTGGAGGAATGTAAATCTTGGTTGTATTCATGTTGTACATAGGGTATATGTTCATCCCATACCTTGGGATGCTTACTTCAGTAGCCTCAAAGGAAAAGTACGACTATTTGGTTTACCACCTCTGTCTATCCATCGGTCTGTGGATAGAAAGAAGTGCTCCTTTTCAATTTGGTTTCCATCATTCTCCACAAGCTAGTCCAAAAGTCCCCAAGGAATCAAGTATCTTGATCCGAGACGATAGATGTGGGTAATCCAAATTGAACCCAAACATGCTGAAAGAAGATATTAGCATTCTTCTCAGTAGTGATCTTCTTTTTACAAGGTATCAAGATACACATCTTGTTGAACCTATCCACTACAATATACAAATAATCATGACCCCATTTGGTCATGGGTAAACCCCCTACAAAATCCATGGATACAATTTCCCATGGATGGGATGGAACAAGAAGTGGTGAGTATAGACCTAGTTTTCTATTAGTGAGATTACAAGTAAAACACATCACACACCCCTTTACATATTTAGTTACAATTGCTTTCATTTGAGGTCAGTAAAAATGAGCCATAGTTTTTCCTACCCCAAAATTCCCAGACACAAGAGAAGTATGAGTTTCTCGTATTACATGGACTCATTCACTTGTAGGAATACATAGCTTTCCAAGATGGTAAAGTAAATTTCCTTGCATAAAATAGTTCTATACTTGTGCACCAAGGGTTAGCTTCACATATACTTCTTTAAAATCTTCATCGATGGAACATTGTTCTATATATCTATCATGAGATAAAGAAGAATTCTTCAAAATAATAGAAGCAACAATAGGAGGTCTAGAAATCATATCAGATACCTTGTTACTTGTACCCTTTTTGTACTTGATTACCAAGTGAAAATGTTGTAGAAAACCCATCCACCTGTAATGCTGAGAATGTTGCAATTTTTTATGTGCTTGAAGATACTGTAAAGGATGGTGGTCTCTAAGTATAGTGGTTTCCTTCCCTAATAAGTAGTGCTTCCATTTCTTTACACTCTGGACTAATGAATACAACTCTTTATCATATGTAGGATAGTTAACAACAGCTTGGTTAAAAGTTTCAGAGTGGTAACAGATAGGCTTATGATATTGCATTAGTACTACACCCATGGTGTATCTGCTAGCATCTGTCTCAATCTCAAAAGGATGTTGAAGATTCGGTACTGCTAATACTGGTGCGGTGCTGATATTTCCTTTTAAAGTGTCGAAATATTTTTTCTTTCCTTCCCACTGAAAAGTGTTCTTCACACTGGTTAAGAAATGCAGAGGAGCTACTATGAAGGAGAATTTGGGAATGAATCTCCTCCAATACTGGACTGCACGAAAGAAGCTTCTAACTTCGGTTACACTTTTTGGCTCAGGACAATTTACAATTACATCAACCTTGAAAGGGTCAATTTTCAATTGTCCTCCTCCTACAATATGACCAAAGTATACAAGTGTAGTCTTACCAAATTCACATTTAAAAAATTTTACATACAACTTTTCCCTTTGCAAAGTATTCAATACTTTCTTTACATGCCTCACATGCTCATCCCATGTCCCGTTAAAAACAATAATGTTGTCTAAATATATAGTCACAAAGCCATCTATGAAAGGCTGGAATACATCATTCATCACACATGAAAGTTGTCGGAGCATTACAAAGTCCAAATGGCATAACCAACCACTAAAACAATCCATGTTTGGTTTTAAAGGTAGTTTTCCATGCATCCTTTTCTACGACTCTGATTTGATGATATCCACTATGCAAATCCAACTTAATGAAAAACATTCTTCAATTGATCAAGTAAATCATCCATGCAAGGAAGAGGGTATCGATTTTTCAATGTGATTTTATTTAAGTCCCGGTAATCGACACACATTCACCATGTGCCATCCTTATTTGGCACCATCACGATCAGAGAACCACAAGGAGATGAACTGGACCTGATGACCCCTTGATCCAATAAGTCTTGTACCTGCTTCTTGATCTCTTTCATCTCCACAACTAAAATCATGTACATGCCCACATTAGGAAGAGGAGAATCATGTTGAAGATGTATCTCATGTTAGACTTCCCTCTTAGGAGGTAATCCATCTGGTTCCTAAAAAATATCATCATACTTAGAAACAATATCAATTAATTCCTTTTTATTAGATGGATCACACCCTTGGAAAGTGTCATATGTCCCAACATCTTTCTCTCTAATGACCATGAGTACATATATATTATTAGTGTTTATGAGTCTTTTTATTTTCCCTGCACTAACAAGTGTTGTATTTACCCCCATGCTATGAGCTCTAACAATATATTCCACTCCTCCCTTAATAAGGTGGAATTTTTTCTCATGTCAAAAGAAGACTGCTTTTCTATCATAAATATAAGGACTTCCCAACATTATGCCACATAGATCAAGTGGTAAAACATCCAATTCAACTTCATCAATCAATTTTGAAGCAATAGAAAATCTTATCCTACATTGTTTGGTGACATTAAGATTTTTTTTGTCACATACCCAACCAAGAGGATAAGGTTTCAGATGTCGTTTCATTTCAAGACCCATTTTCTTGACAAGTGCTTCAAATATTAAGCTTACTTGGGAACCAAGATAAAATAATGTATCTATCTTAGTATGTTTAGATACAAATCTTATGTGAAATAACTCATTCCTCTTTCATTCATCAACATGAGATTCATCATTGGAACTAGAACTAACATGAAGAGAATATTTACCTTGTACTCCAACTGCTATGATATTTTCTTCATCTCCTGAATTAGAACCAATATCTTGTTGTACCATAGAAACGTTCTTTGTCTTCCCCTTTCCACCGAACTATTTCGGTTTCTTTTCTCGATGCAGTTTCCAACAATGTTCTTCATGGTGACCGCTCTTCTTGCAATGAGTGAAATATTGTTTTCCTCCTTCTCTCATCACTGCAGCAGTATTCTTGTCCTTCCTTTTAAACTTCTTGAAAGTTTTATGTGGGAAATTGGAAGGTTTCTTTGTGGGATGTTCTTGAACATGGTTCACCCTGTTCTCAAGGTGAGTAACTTGCAAACAAGCTTTGTCAAGACTAGTGGGGTTAAACAAGAGAAAAGATTGTCAAATATAACTGTGAAGTGCGTCAATATACTTCATTAAAGTTTCATAAGAATCCAAAGGAATGTTCAATGCAAGAGCTTTCTTCCTAGATTGTTCTGTGAAACTTTGTACAGTTTTTCCTTGAATTTGCCTTAAATTTTTCCATTCCATCATTGCTTTATGTAAATATCCTAATGGATAAAATTGATTCCTTATTGCTAATTTATATTCCGACCATGAGGAAAGAATATTACCACACTTACTCTTGTCTTCAATATTTCTCTCCCACCATACAAGAGTGATGCCTTCCAACCGAATCGAAGCCAGTTGCACTTTAACTTCCTCTTCATCAATATGATGGACACAACAATACACTTCAACTTGTTGGATCCAATTATCTAGCTTTTTAGGATAACCATCTCCATTAAACATAGGTAAAGAAAATTTTACATCAAGCTTTAATAATGGTTTCTTAAAATAGGCTTTATGGCTAGAATGATGAGAATCATGAAAATGCTTAGAGGAAGAAGAACTAGAAATTGAAGGTGAATATGGAGGCTCAAGAGGATCTCCTCCAGCCCCTTGGTTTAACAAAGCATCATCATCTGCATGTGCTTCTTTTTTCTTCCGTTTCTTCTTCATCCTCTTCTCATAATCTCCATACATTACCTTGACCATTTATGACATGCGATAAAAGACCATCTGAAAGTTTTTCTCTTGTCCAACATGGTTGTCCTCTTCTTCCATTTTATTCCTTTTGTATACAGGACCAACTTTAGGATTGAACATCTTAAGAGTTCCTTCACCATGCTTATGCTTGGCCCTAGTAAGTATTCACAATCAACAATTCAAGTCAAACATGATTACTCTGATACCAACTTGATCGAAGATATTTTCATCGTGACTTATAAAGAATTGTATTAAATGAGCATAAATTAAAGTGCACCATTAAAGAAGGAAAAAATTAAAAATGAAGAGACATAATCATTAGATCTGAACACAAAAAATTGATAATGGAGTTCATCCCTAGTGGACTACGTCTTCTAGTCCTACTCTTAATGCATAGGCTCTTTCATTAATTCAATAAAAGAATTTGGAAAATACATGAATATACCTCATTCTAAAATCACGCTACAGAAATAATGCTTAGATCAGAAAACAAACATCACCACTAAATTCATGGCATTGAATTACCCAAAAATGACTGTCTCCATGCTTTGATCCGACTCTGGCACTCCTAGGCCCAAGAGAAACTTTGTCTCGATTTTTGTGCCCACTGCAACCTACAATAATGACATTCTTCATCTCAAAATCCATGCCCGCAGACATATGGTCACGCCTCTCCCCCGGTGGTTGGTGGCTATATGGTGCCATGTGGTGTCTCGTAGGGGTGCCACATGGCACTTTTCTATTGGTCCACATGGAACTTTGAAAAGTCCAATGGTAGGTAACACTTGGCAGTATGTAGTGTTGCTATGTGGCATGTTGACGTCAGCATCTCGTATGATGATGTCACCCTTCCACGTCAGTTTTTGATGTCATGTTGACGTCATCAATATGAATGATGATGTGTCCCCTGCTAATTGGCCCTATTTGACTACAACTTTGACTGCAAATATCTTTCAAACCGTAACTTTGTTTGACAAGCCATTTCCGTCGTTAGAAATATTGTGATGCGCTCTTCGCAACCATTCCATTTTCACTAAGTTTTGGGAACTTTGAATGTTTTCCCTTTCTCTACCCGCTGAATCCATTCTGAGCATTCTGAGTTTCCTCTATGAGTTCTGAGTTATTATTAGCCTTCTCTAGATCCTTTTTTGGATCATTAGGTCTGCTGCAAAATATAGCACTGTGTGCATTACATATTTCTTCTTACAAGTATGAACAATTTCAGATTCTCTATGAGGCAAACTAGATCACACTAGGCTCCTCAACCTGTGACCTGACCCTCAATATCTGACCTATTTGACTCCTTTATATCAACCTTGAACTTACAACTGCTAAATAATTATTTAAAAAACCAAAAACCCAAAAGAGGACCTTGAACTACACCTCCTAGGTTCTTATTTATACTAGTTTACATGCTTATAGCTGTTACAATCATTATCAAAAACACTAACCCTAACATGATTAGGTTTATCTTCCTTCACACCTTGCATGTTTCTCCTCTTTCATGGTGCTTTTCCTGCTAGTTGTTCTTCTCGAAAATTAGGCTTTTCCTTCCAAAATTAGGTCTTTCCTCAAAATAGGCTTGCGCCCAACAACCCCCCAAAACTGACATGTGGCTCATCCTGAGCCATTCAGGTTGTGCACACTCCCTGAACAACCTCTGCCAATATGTGGAACTTGTCCTTCAGTTCTTTTCCTTTTCCTCTTATCTATGCATATTTTCTTGTTAGCGTCTCTACTATCTGCATTGTTATTTCCTCCTACCTTAATGTTGCACTCTCATCTTGTTCCTATAATTTGCTTGTCTTCTCCTCCTCAAAATGTGTGATCATATGTGTTTCTTTTTCTTGGAGGGGTTCCAATTCTTCTTGTCTTTCTTGCTTCCTGTTGGAGCCGAAAGTCACTCCTGGATTTCTAACAGGAGCAGAGCCCGACGCCCATCAGTTTAATGTCACGATTTGTTTGAAAGGGTGATCAAACGGAGGTAAACTCAGGACAATATCATCTCAACTTAGAAACCAGACCAGGCATGCATGACGAGTGAGGTCTTGATAAACTCCAAACAATGAGTTGCAGTAAAAAGGGTGAGTAGGGGGAAGAATTGCAAAAGAAGAGTGCAAAGGTATATCACAGACATCAAGTTGTAACAGACTGGAGGGGAAAGCATTCAAACACAAAGTCTCTTTATATTCAAATACAGAAAACCAGAGAATACAAGAATGTCACAACAAATCCTTTGTCATAACATAACTGTAACAATCCACGTGAATCATTCAACTGTGAACTCTCCAGCATAAGACGAAACAAAGATGGAAAAAGGAGAACTGTTTGTTATAAACCAAGAAGTCTCAAACACAGAGGCATAACCAGGAAACCAGAATATTTGCTGAAAATTTACAGTCGGGAGCTTAGCTCTACCATCGATAGATACAAAAATGGAAAAAATGACTACATATACTCAAAACAACAATAGCAGCGGAACCAAGAAACTGCATTGAAAGCTTTGCGTCTGCATGGTTTCTGACACTCTGTAGCCGTAATCTTTGAATAATCGTGCAGCTTATGGAAGATGCGATCGATCCTCTGACAGTTACATCGGCGAATCGACGTGCCTTTAATTCATTGCAGTACATCCCCATTATGGCGGAGACGATGTCTAACCACCACCAACCGCCTCAATAACTGCTTCTTGGGATTGAGAAAGGCCCGGCCAACTCAGCACTTCGGGATATGGAAGACTCCTCTCGCTGCCACCTGGAATAACAGAATGGCTGTGACGGATGGGCATGGAGGCCAGCGTGGAGGATGAGGCACATGATGGGGGTGGTGACGTCGGATTACGAGGACTAGAGGGAAATGACGTGGTGCGGGGAGAGCGACAGAGGAGGGAACTTGGTGGAAGAAAATAGGCGGACGGGAGGAAGACGGGAGATAATGAAATTGCTCTTTGGCGAGGGGCTGACATGGAAAGGAGCGGGACACATGGCAAGTAATGAGTGGATGGTGAGAAGAAGGGAAGACCACATGGACCAAAGAGGGGAGGTGAATGGATGACACACGACAGCAAGGGAAAGGCGGAAGGGGAGATGACATGACGGGAGAAGGGTCCACAATGGTTAAACACAAGACAACTGAGAAGGGTGGGGCTGCACGAGCGTCGTTGATCTGGGCGCTATGATCTCAGCCGTCAAAAAGTT
>SNQJ01S0009281.1:23514-36115 GCA_010110895.2 Picea sitchensis | reverse complement strand
CCATTCCTTCTATTTGAGCATAGCCTTTACAGACCAATCTTGCTTCGTTCTTGACAATATGTCCCTGCTCATTCAACTTATTATTAAAGATCCATTTGGAACCAATGATATTTTTACCTTCAGGTCTATGAACCATCTCCCACGTATTGGTTTTCTCAATCTGATCAAGTTCATCATTCATTGCTTTAACCCAATGGTCATCTTTTCTAGCTTCATTAAAATTCTTGGGTTCCAGCATGGATATGAAAGCTATATGTGATTGTTCGGTGTTTTTGATTATCTTTCTCCTAGTTTGTACACCTTTGTCTTTTTCACCAATTATCTGACTTGCATGATTATTCTTTTGAGTGATTCTGGAGGAGGAATTTGAAGTTGTCTGCTGATTTGAGTCTGTCTAAGTATCTTTGTCTTCATCTAATTCAGAGTCTTCATTTTTTGATTCTTTGACCTGTTCATATTCATCTTTAGTTGTTTCCTCTGTAGAAGACTCATTATTGTACACCTCTCTTGCTGGGATTCCTTCATCAACTTTTATGTCAATACAGTCAACCATTTTATGCAGTCTCTTATTATAGCATCTATTTCCTTTACTGTTTGTAGCATACCCTAAGAATATACCTTCATCATCCCTGCCATCATATTTGCCAAGGTTCTCATCATTATTCTTTATGTAACATTTACTCCTAAAGACTTTGAAGTGTTTGATTGAAGCAGGTCTCCCATACCACAGTTCATAAGGTGTCTTGTCACTTTGTGGTATGAGGTGGGATTTGTTAAGAACATGGACTACTGTGTGTATTGCTTCTACCCAATAGGTTTGACCAATGTTCTTCTCATTCATCATTGACCTGGCCATTTGCTGCACTATTCTATTTTTCCTCTCAACTACTCCATTTTGGTGTGGAGTTCTTGGGATTGTGTATTCTCTCTTGATCCCATGCTTATCACATAATTCCTTGAAATCATTTGACATAAATTATCCTCCTCTATCTGATCTTACTACCTTTAACCTCTTGCTTGTTTGATTCTCATTTAAAGCCTCAAATTTTTTAAACTTCTCAAATGCTTCATCTTTTTCCTTGAGAAAGGCAACCCAAGTAATTATGGAGTAATCATCAATAATCAACATGAAGTAGTTTTATTTCCTTGTGCCTTCTTGTATTNCATATGAACTAGTTGGAGTGGTTTCTCTGTTGAGGTAGAGCTCTTGGACTTAAACTATGTCCTGGTTAGCTTTCCTACTTGGCAGGGTTTACACATAGAATATTGGGGCTTTGATATTCTTGGAATATCTTTTACTGCCTCAAGATTTTTGAGCTTGATTAAGTGGTAAAAGTTTAGATTTCCAAGTCTCCTATGCCATAACCAGCTTTCATCATGTTTTCTTAGATGACACTCTTCTCTATCTTCTTTCAGCACATATACATTATTTTTTGTCCTTATGCCTTTGGCCACCACTTGTCCTAAGTTTACAAAATTTATCTTGTAGTCCTTGGATGTGAACACCACTTCACATTCTTTGTCACACATTTGACTTACACTGAGTAGATTATGTTTCAGCCCATCTACAAGCAGAACATCTTGGGCTTTTCCTTTTCCGTTACTTAAACTCACCATCCCTTTACCCTTTATTTTACCTGGAGCATCATTTCCAAAGGTTACGTTTCTTGATTTTCTTTCACTTAGAGATAGAAACTTACCTTTGTCTCTTGTCATATGTTTGGAGCATCCACTGTCTATATACCAAGGGTTCATTTGTCTTTGAGATGACAACACTAATCCACACTTGTCACTTTATTTCTTCTTCGAAACCTTGACATTTTCAGCAGGGGAATTCAAATCTGGTTCATAGTTCCTTAAGCGACAGTTTACCGATTTATGTCCATAGTTATGACAGATGTAACATTCTGGTTTGTTGAATAATGGATCATAACGATTGTTATGCTTAACTTGTGTCCTTTTCCCATCCATAAAGTGATTTGCAGTCTGTGGTGGTTTGTTACTTGGTTGTCTCATTCTTTGTTGTGGCAGATATCTACACCTTGAATGTATTTATTGCTCATAATTTAATTTTAAAGAACAGTTTACATCTTTATGACCAAATCTAGAACAAAAGAAACAATATCCATAGAAAAAACGTTGGTACCTGGAAAATGGTTGTCTTCTTTGAGAAGGTCAATTTCTTCTATGTTGATGATTTCTTTGAATAGAGAGTACATTATTTCTCTGATCCATAGTTTCAGTTCTGGTACCTCTTTCATTACTCCTCTTAGGCATATGATTATCTTCTTTTGTTTCTGCAGGTTTTTTGTTGTCATAGATGGTAGATTTGACAAACTTGATGGGTTCTTTGTTGCCTGGTTGATCACTACTTGATCCCTCTTCATAACCTAGACCTATTGTCAGCTTTGGGTTTCTTTGTTGATTCAGAATGGTGGCCAATTCTTCTGATGCTTTGATACTTGACAGATTCTCATGATACAAGGCTTGGAACTTCTCCAACTCTTTCCTGGTTTTCACTACTTCTTTTTCCAGAGCTTCACATCTTGCCTTATTTTTTGATAACTGTTGTTTCAGAATGTCTTCAATTTTCTTTGCC
The DNA here is from genome assembly GCA_010110895.2 of Picea sitchensis. Classification (NCBI taxonomy): domain Eukaryota; kingdom Viridiplantae; phylum Streptophyta; class Pinopsida; order Pinales; family Pinaceae; genus Picea; species Picea sitchensis. The sequence continues at coordinate 33,516 of SNQJ01S0009281.1, read as the reverse complement.
TCTTCTAATTTCACTTTTAGTAGGGAAAAGTCTTCATCAGGTTGTTTACTGTCTTTCTCGAACTGTATCAACAATTGTTTTTTCTTTCTACTTTTAATTCTGAGTTCGCCAATTTCTTCCAAAGCACTGATTAATTCACCTTCCATATCCACCACAGCTTGTTCATCATCCATTTCACCTCCTATTTTTTCATCATCAAAATCTCCCATAGCCACAAGCAAAAAATCATTTATTTTATCTTCAATAGAGGAGTCATTGTCTTCATCATCTGAAGGATCATCATCATTGTTTACACAAATACTTTTCTTCTTAAAACTATTCTCTTTAAAGAAATTTTTGTGTTTGTGCTTCTCCTCATCATCACATGTCTGATCCTTTCTTTTGGGAGGACATTTATTTGCAAAATTACCTATCTTACCATAGTTGAAACATTTGAAAGGCAGTTTACGTTTTTATTTGCCTAATCCCTTCTTCAGTGTCTTCACAAATTTTGCTTCAATTTCATCAGGCTCAGAATCCTTATTCTTGTCTACCTTAAATGATGCTTCTCTGGAGGTGGGTTTATCTTTAACTATTCTCATTTCATATGAAACCAATGTTCCTAGAAGTTTATCAAAATCCAAGGTTTTTAGATCATTAAGTTCTTCTATAGAAGATACCTGCGGGTTGAACCTATCTGGTAGAGATCTCAAAATTTTCTGAACTAAAGAAGGTTCCTCAATTTTTTCACCAAGTGCTTTCATTGCATTTACCAGTTCTTCAACTCTCAAAAAGTATTTTCCAACAGTTTCATATTCTTTCATCTTCAGTTGTTCAAACTGTACTCTGTAGGTTTGAAGCTTGGCATCCTTTACCTTCTCATTACCTTCATAACTGCTAATGATTTTGTCCCACATTTCTTCAGCAGTTTCTAGGTGCATAACTTTTACGAATTCTGCTTCTGCAAGCCCACTCAAGATAACATTCATAGCCTTAGTGTTGACGCTAAATTCTAGCTTGTCATCCTTATTAGCTAGTACAACTGGCTTTACATAACTAGTATCTACTACATCCCAGACATCTGCACCTAAAGCCATTATGTAGGTTCTCATTCTAACTTTCCAGAGGGTAAAGTTTGTTCCATTGAACAGAGGGGCCTTATTGGTTGAATTTCCTTCATGGCTTGACATGTTTAAGCTCTAATATCTACCCTTAGATAAAAGGGGCCGACTCTGATACCAATTGTTGGTCAACTAAGAGGGGGGGGGGTGAATCAGTTGTTACCATGCTTAAACAATTATGCTTATTTAAAAATCTTTGCAGAGCACTTAATGACAATCAAAATAATGCAGGGAGGTAAGAAATAGAACATTCGACATCACTCACACATATGAAATATACAGAGACAAATATTTCCTAAGGAAACCCATAAAGGTTAAAAACCTCTTCTTCTTGGTATGATAAGTAATATTTGCATTCTGTACATTATAATACATATGAGATCCAACTCATTGTGAAGCTACAACCTCTGTTTTGCAAGCTACAACTTTTTGAGAGCACCAACTCTCTGTTTTCTCTAGCACCAACTAGAAAGAAGCATCAACTCCCTATGTTTCTCTAGCACCCACTAGAAGGAAGCACCGACTCCTTGGTTTCTCTAGCACCCACTATAAGGAAGCAACAACTTCCTAAGTGTTCTACTACCAACTCGATGGAAGCACCAACTTCCAGTCACACAGGCACCAACCTGTAAAATAGAGAACAACAATTTTCCCTTGCAACACCCTACCACCCTAGTTTCTCTAGCTGCAACCAGATGGAAGCTACAACTCCCTGTGTTCAAACACCCACTTGAACCTCTGAGGAAAACATTCTTCCCTACCACCACCCTACCACCCTGGAATATCAAGTTTGCTTTATATCAATTTATCATAGTGATACAATATTTATCAATGGCTTACTAGTCTCATCACTATTCTACTACATTGCTCTGTTATACCTGCATTAGTGTCTTCCTGCACACTTTGCCTTGTGTTTTATGTTCTTTTATATTTTATTCTCTCTGCGCCATGTCCATGCAATGAACCATTCCTCTACTCTTTATTTTAGCTACTGCACACTGCCTCCTTCTACATGCCTAAATCACTCTCAACAGTAGCACCCATCTCTTCTCTATTCTACGTATTTATACTATCTGTGCACCTTCTTCATCCTCCATGCATAGTGACTCTGCATGCTCTTCAACGTGCCATGGTTCTGTTCATCAGGTTGTTCAATGCAACTCCACTTTTTCTCTGCTTCGATCACTCAAGAATCAACACACTCTCTCTATTCTGCATGTTCTCCTCGTGTCAATTCCTCTTCCTGATCATCATGGAAATTCCTTAGCTTCTCTGGTAGTTATACCCATGTGTTCATCATCACTGGATGTTACGCTGAGATTCCTTAGCCTGTGTAGCAGTCGAGACTCTTTGTCTTCTCTACCATAGTTGAGATCATCCTCTTTGTTGCAGTTACAGGCTTTAATGCTCTTCCATCTGTCAATCGCCTCTATGAATAGTCTTTGTTCCACTGGTAGATGCCTTGAGACTCTTCAGCTCCTCTAGCATTCACACTGAGCCCTCTTTGATTTTTCTATGCAGAAACAATTAGTGGTTTATGGAAGTTACACTATGAACCTCTTGAGCCTTATGCCTTTGGAACCTTTCACCTTTCCTTTCACATGTGGCCTCAGGTGATGACCACACACCTATTTAGAAGGTGCTTTCATGATTCACATTTTGACAATTCTTATTGTGAGGCATCTCGACTCTCCAAGTCATGATCAACGAAGTGGAGATTATCTTCATGCTGGCTCCTCCCTTGAACCTTCATTGATGTGACCATAGGTTATGACCAAGGGACAATTCTGAACATTCATTTCACATTTCACATTTTGGGGATTCTATCGTGAGTGTCCTTGACATCTCCAACTCCCAGTATCTGAAACACTAAAATGGAGTCAGATCAAAGTATTTCGGTGTTTGACATTTCGGCATTTCAGAATTCTTGTTGTGAGTGTCCTTGACACCTCCAAATCCTGGTATCCGAAACTTAGAAATGGAGTCTTTGTTGATGTGTCTATTTCAGGATTTTGGCATTTCACATTTTGCAACTTCGGGACTCCTGTGATGAAGAGTCTCGACTCTTGACTCCTCCAACTCCTGGTATCCGAAACCTGCACCAAAAGGTGTTTTTCGCATTTCGGCATTTCGACATTTCAACATTCCTGTGGTGAATTGTTTCGACACTCCAACTCCTAGTATCTGAAACCTGCACCAAAAGGTGTTTCTCGCATTTTGGCATTCCGACATTTCGTCATTCCTGTGGTGAAGTGTTTTGACACTTCCAATTCCCGGTATCTGAAACTTGCACCAAAAGGTGTTTTTCACATTTTTGCATTCTGGCATTTTGACATTTCTGTGGTGAAGTGTTTTGACACTTCCAACTCCCGGTATCCGAAACTTGCACCAAAAGGTGTTTTTTTCATTTCGACATTTCGACATTTCAACATTCCTACGGTGAAGTGTTTCGACACTTCCAATTCTCGGTATTGGAAACTCTGAAATGGAGTGGTTTCACATTTCTTAATTTTCTACCATGAGTTGCTTCCTTAACTCCTGGAGTTTACGCTTCTGAATGGGATCCAACGATCACTTGTTGAAATTTCCATTGCCATGCCATTATCCCTACACTACTGGTCATGATCTTTGCCATCAATGACAAACACGCATACTCTACACTATCTCTCCTAGTCTTCATGAGCTTGCTCTGCTGCGTCTTCCCAATATACTTCTGGTGCCTGCCTGACACATTATACTTGTACTCAAATCATCATCGATGTTGTACTTGCCATCAATGAAAAGTATACGCTGCCTGTAAAACATGCCAATAGGAAGCATACTCATTTATAGATGGATTTTTAGGATACCATCAAGTCAGGATCACTGAAGAGGACAAAAACAAAACCACTTTCATAACAAAATGGGTATCTTTTGCATATAATGTGATGTTGTTTGTCTTAAAGAAAGCCACAACAGTTTTTTCAAGGATCATAATCGCAACCTTCAGAGAGTTCATTCACAAATTTATAGAAGTCTATATGGACGATTGGACAATACATAGCCTACTCAAGGAACTTGCAGCACTATTGCGACTAATGTTTGACAGATGCAGAGAATTAAAAATCTCATTAAATCTCAGAAAATGTATCTTATGTGTGCCACGTGGAAATTTGTTGGGCCACATAGTCTATCGAGAAGGAGTATTGGTAGACATAGCCAAATTTGCGGTCATTGTGAATATTCCACCACCTACGAGTGATAAACAGTTGCACTCCATGCTGGGACACACAAGTTACTACTACAAGTTCATCCGAAGATATGCCAACATTACGACACCTCTAGAAAACCTACTGAAAAAGGCTGAATCATTTCAATGGACTCCAGAATGTGATAAATAAATTGAGACACTTAAGGAGAATCTTGTCACAACACCGATTGTGATATTTCCAAATTGGTATAAGGAATTTCATGTCCATGTAGATGCTTCAGGAATTTCATTAGGAGCCATATTAACACAACCTTGAGACAAAGCTATGGATCACCTATCTACTTTCAGAGTCAGAAGTTGTCGCAAGTAGAACACAACTACATGACGGCAGAAAGGGAAGGATTAGCAATGATTTATGATTTATAGAAATTTAGACATTATTTATTAGGATCTCATTTCAATTTTTTTACTGATCACTTTGCATTAAAGTATCTAGTTAACAAACCAGTGTTAGAAGGAATAATGTTAGATGGTTGTTGTTATTTCAAGAATTTTCCTTTGAATTTATCATCAAACCAGGAAGATGCAATGTAGGACCTGATCACCTGTCTAGATTAGAGTCAGGAGAAAGTGGTGGAGAAGTAGATGATCATCTCCTAGATGCAGACTTGTTCAGAATTGAAGCCATACCGGATTACCTAGAGGACATAACAGTCTTTTTAAGTACAAGGGTCTATCCAGAAACATATTCTGCAACTCAGAAATGCTACATGGGTTTTTGAGCAGCCAATTATCAGTTGATCGTCGGACAGTTGTATAAGCTGGGACTAAACAACATCCTATGATGATGTGTCTTGGATCACAAAAGGCAGTATATACTCTGGGAATTCCATAGTGGCATTGCAAGAGGCCATGTAGGAGGAAAGGACACAACAAAAAAAATCCTACAGGTAGGACTTTGGTGGGCAACACTTTTCAAGGATGCGAAAGTATACGCTAGGTCATGTGATGTTTGTCAATGAGTGGGTAACTCGTCATGATGAGATGAGCTACCACTAAAACCAGTTAGAGATATACAAGCATTCGAGAAATGGGCAATTTACTTCATCGGACCAATCAACCCCACAACCAAACATTCAAAATCTAGGTACATCATTACCATGACTGACTACCTTACCCGATGGGCAAAAGCAAAAATTGTACATGATTGTTCAACAGATACTGCTACCAGGTTCATTTTCAATAATATCATTACTCATTTCGGATGTCCCAGGAGCCTAATGAGTGATCAGGGAGCTCATTTCATCAGCAACACTATAGCAACACTTATAGCATAATTTCTGATCCAACATCACAAGAGCAGTCCATACCACCCATAGGTCAATGGAACAGTCGAAGCCTTCAACAAGAGCCTGGAGAGGGGACTGACAAAGGCTTGTTGCACAAACCGGGAGGACTGGGACGATAGAGTTCCAACTATACTATGGGCTTATAGAACAACCATAAATAAAATCCATAGGTACACTCTGTTCCGGTTAGTTTATGGGAGAGAAGTAGTGGTGCCAACAGAGTTCATCACTCCAAGTTTGTATATTGCACAAGTCACACGCATGAAAAAAATGAATCCATTGCACAGACACTTGCAAAACTATAAGAACTTGATGAAATTAGATTCCTAGCAGACTTCCATTAGTCAGTTGAGAAAGAAAGACAAAAATCTTGGCATTACAGGCACATTAATACCAAGGTATTTAAACAAGGAGACAAGGTGCTACTCTATGATATCCAATACCAGAAGCACCCTGGAAAAATGTGCATGCACTGGTTGGGAGGATTCATCATTGCAGAGATCCAACCCTCAGGAGTAGTCAGACTCGTGCAACTGGATGGTGTGATGCGACCAAGATGGGTGAATGGTGCTCACCTAAATCCCTACCTGTCTCAAAAATGAGAGAGAAGGACAGTCGATCCAATCCAATGGAGCTTGTACAATAGTTCGATTTGAGTTTTTTCTTCTTTTCTCTTTATTTATGAAATTTTGTAAATTCAGTTAATAAATTTCATGTGCACAGTGTAGCGCCATAACACATAGTGAATTTTTTTTTTTTAAGTCTTGGTTGATACAGAACTGACGACTTAGAAATACAGGCCCTGAAGCGTAAGAGAATCCATTAATGACAGTCATTAAAGATGATGGGGACAACCTTTATGGTCGGAGGGAGGATGAATCTGAATAAGATCTAAGTCCATGTGCCACGCAAACCCAGTCTAGTCACAACCTTTATTTCCATTTTGGTACCCCAACTGATGCAGTTAAGCCATAAAGCCACATTATGCCAACATGCCATCGAAGTTAATGCTGGGATACCCACCCGTCAAACCGAGAGGTCTCAAATTGGCCACATCCCTATTCCACTCAAATAAGTAAATACCAAGATCTCCTAATAGGATTTACCTTGATTAAACTGCCCCGTCAGACAACTCACACCTGGTTGCGTCCATACGGTCATGATGAGTAGCAGTTACTGCTAAAAAATACCCATTAATTGTAACACCCTGTTTCCCCCAGCTTGTAAATATAACTGGACTGGCCAAGAACTATGGCAAACTCATAAATGTGAATATGTGATGTAAATGGACCTGGAGGGAAAGGTCAATGAATGAGAATAACATTTTGAATTTATTGCAGGACTGCTGAGAGAGGATGTGCAGATAAATAGACCATGATGGTCGTGGAAGGCACCTAGAAAGGTGGCGTTAACTTCCACCAAGAATTAATACCGTATTTGGACTCCACTGGCCCGGAGAACCAAAAGTGGCTCGCTGGCCCTAAATTAAATGTCTCGCAGGCTGGTAGGTAGATGGTTTAATGAGGGATGGGAGGTGAACCTCCCATCCATAGAGCCATCAGGCCTGATCAACATGAGGGTAATCGCACCACATGCAACCTCGCAAGAGGATAAGGCATGGGGTAGAAGCGATTGCGGGGGGCAGACACGAGGGGAGAACTCTGGCATTATGCAGAGTGAGTGATAGTAGAGAGGGAGGATTGCAACCTTCGCTCCTAGTCACTCTCAAATAGAGACACAGTCTCACAGCATCGTGGTCTCAGCTCGGGGGTGGCTAGTGGTAAATATGCTGGGAGTCGCTAAGCCTACGGTTGGGTGGAAACGAGCACCCCTCTCAGCAGTTGCTTGACCCTAGTGTTATCTCTGATAAGTGTTTTGCCTCTGGCATCTTGATATATATATATATATATGTGCTTATTCTAATAGTTATGCTCATAAGATGTGAAACTGTGAATTATTTCCTTGTAAGAATGACTGTATGGTGTTTTGATCAGTACTAGTAGTTGTATATTTATATGGAAAGACTACGTAGGATTTATGTCTTCATGAATTTGTTATGTGTGTGCGTACTGATCAAATTCGGACTTCACGTCTGGTTCTCGGGAGGATTGCATCCTTACATACCTTAGGTAGTACCATGAGTAAATCTCCCCATAGAAATAGCTTCCTTGAAAAGCCCATCAAGAACCGAGAAGGAAGGTGTGAAGGCGTAAGGCCTTAGTAATCATGCATGAGGAGGAACGATCCTCTTGAGGGCCCAGATGACAGCATAAGGATGAAGTAACAAATCGACGGATTAGATCCCATCGGGATATCTATGGTCACTCACGACCGTCAGATTGGAGGAAGAAGATGGAGTGTTAAGTGCTTTAACCCTGATAGGTATTAATCAATGGATGAGATTTCATCGGGGAATCTGCGGTCACCCACGACCGTTAGATTTGTAGGAGAAAGTAGGGGGTTAAATGCCTTACCCCTTTGTTTTTTTGTGTCTTCATGGATAGCAAAGAGTTTAGGACTATAGATCCCCAAGGTTCATGGGAGTATCTGGACTGTCGATCTTTTCCACGCCCAGGGAGTCGTGGAAGAATGCATGGGTAGGAACCATTATGAGCCGTCAGATCTCAGCTGAAAAACCTGACAGCCATTGGATCTGTCAATAGTTACCCAAGGGATAAAACTCCAGTGTATAGGGGCTTTCCATTTTGAAAATCCTGGGATGGATCTGGACCGTCCCTCTAATAGAGGCCACGTGTCAAGAGATCCCCCATTTCAGGAAATCGGGAATTGTGGAATCAGGATTCCCATTGACAAGAGTTTGGGATTTTCCAAGGTGGAAACCCCAGGATAGATTTGAGTCGTCTGATTGATGCAGGCCACGTGTCGAGAGATCTCCCATTACGGGAAATCATGAATCACAGGATCAGGAGTCCTGGTGACAAGGGATTGAGACTCTCCAAGGTGGAAACCCTGGAGTAGTTGTGGGCCATCTGATTTAAGGAGGTGACGTGTCGAGAGATTACCTGTTTTGGGAAATCGAGAATCAGGGATTTGGGAGTCCTGTTGACAATAGGTCAGGCTCTCACCTTCATAAATCCCGATGGAAGAGAGGTTGCGGTCATATGGGAAGAGGTCATATCGACTAGTGCTTAACCCAAGGGGCTAATCTCCAATTGAGGTTCGTTCAACACTTAGGCATTTCGGCATTCGGGATACCGAAGGGACATGTTTCCCTATACTCTCAAACCTCAAAGTCCGGACTTATAAACCTCGAGATGTTAGCATGTGGTCAGGCTCTAAGGAATGGTTAGGATCCTCTCGGAGGATCCTGGGTCTGGGATGACCGGCCGATGTGAGGTAGAGATGCCAGCTTTATGCTAGGGCACAAATGTGCATAAAGGTAAGTAGTGAGCAGATCTGGATGTCCAGAGTCCACCCTCTCAGATATACGACTGAGGTTCCATTCTGGAGCCCCCTTACTACTTTTCCTTTAGCAGTAGGGGGGGGGTGCGGAATTGGACACGCAACTCTCGAATGGTCGAGATTAACTCATCATGATCAACGACGCTCAAGTGGATTCCAGACCCCTCTTGCCATTCTGCCTTTAATGGGTGGGGGGGGTTCGGAATAGTGTGGCGTGTGAAGTGGGGCCCCCTCCTGTCCTGTTGACTATTGTGTTGCACTTTCCCCTCTTCCACCTGCACTCCACTTAACTGTGCGACGAGGCCTGTTCTCATTGGCTATTCTCTAGCCCTCTCGGGGTTCAGCGGTTGCAAAGCCGAATGGTTTGACATTACCATAGCGCCGAGATGTGAAATTAAAAATACACTGCGTTTATTTGAACTGTGATCGTGACCCACGTTCACCTGGGAATGGAGAGAGAAAGAAGGAGCCAGCTTACGCTGGTCCTCCATGGATATTTAGGGGTTCTGATATGGTAGAGGACCAGAAAAATCTGATTTAGGTAGTGGGTATGTGACAAAGTGGTATCAGAGCATGGTTACAACACTTGGCCTGATTGGGCTCATGAACAGGTTGTGCATAAGCTTCATTCAAAGTACTCCTACGAAGAGAAACCCCCTAATGTAACTCTCTTGTCCAGGATTGAAAACTTGGAAACAAGAACCCAACTGTGTATGCACGTGAAAGAATTATAAATTATGCGAAGATTATAAAAATATATCTAACTCTTGACTAACAATCAACATTTGTCTTTTCACCTAAGACGATGATCAGCCGTGGGAATTTACAGATGTAGAGAATGGTGACTCAGCAAGAGATGGGAGAAGGCTCCCACAATAGAGATGAAGAGTCTAACGAAAGAAGAGAAATAGGAACCCCTCCAGACCTAGCCGAGACTGTG
>SNQJ01S0009281.1:0-15634 GCA_010110895.2 Picea sitchensis | reverse complement strand
CCAGTCAGCAAGCAGAGCTTTCCCACAGGTCCTATCTATGATGATTACGACTCTGACCCTTGGGAGAGAAAAGAAGAGACACCAGAAGAACCAGAGGAGTAGTCGAAGATGCAGTTTACAGACTGTGTAGAGCTAGTCAGTGAGCAACCCCCACCTGAGATCAACGAGCCTACTTCAGTTATTCACCCGCCTGTGGTTATCAGAAACATTCGGACGCGTGTGAACAACTGTGTAGTAGAAGAGGCTATGTTTCGCCAATTCCTTGGAAATAGCCACTCATTCGATGACCCTGTCAGCAAATACATGGAGTGGCATTTCCCCTATGCCTTGGAGCCGCCCTATTTCATCTCAAATCTAGCCTGTAAGGAGGAGTTGAAGAGTGTAACCATTCTGCTGTCATGGTTACACCATCTGCTGGTGAACATCGACAGAAGGAAGGAGCTTCTATCCAGGAAGCTACTTGAATGGATATGGTGGAAATCTTCTTTCACCTAGCCCCATGTGAAATATTTCATTAGAATTAGGATTGTATATAAATAAGCTTTTTCGAGCATGTAGTTATTTTGTTCCATTTATTTTTCAGCCTGTACTCTCAGCCGCGGGAGGTTTTGAGCATGACTCCATAGCCCAATAGTAAGGCACTGGAATTGCAAATGAGTCCTTAGAGCATCACAGGGACAAATCTATCCCCCATGGAGCCTAATGTTAGCAACAATTGTGGTATCAGGGTTTCAAAGGGTAAGAGAGCTGAGATCTTTCGAGTCTTGAAAGAATGATGGGATCCTAGCCATTGACCTTGGCAGGACACGCGTCAAACATCAGAAGGAGAGTCGGGATTTCAGTTCATCCGAGGATCGGAGTTTCTGGAGGCAGGGAACTCTTACATGAGTGAATCGTGATGCATGATTCCCCAACTGAATCAGAGCCGTCCATCAGCAGAGGCACGTGGCGAGAGATCTTGCAAAGTCGGGGATCCCGGGAGCTAGAGCTTCATGTGTTTCAGAATCACGATTCACGATTTCCCGATAGGTGGGAACGACTGTCAACCGTGGAGGACAAGTGGAAAACTTTGCAACAAAGAGCGGATCATTGATAAGTCAATGGCCATGAGCCATCGGGTTTTGGGGAATCGCAAGTCCTGTGGACACAAACATTGTGTCGTCAAGAACGCTGAAAACCCGATGGAAAGTTTGACTACGGTCACATGGAGGCAGTGGTCATGTGGTTCAAATTCCAGCTGATAGGTGCTAGCCTGTAAGGAATGGGGCTCATCTCAAATCGAGAATTGGAGTATCAGGAGTTTCGGCTACATGTGCACCTTGGCACCGCAAACCCCGAAACCCCAAAACCTCAACACATACCCCTGTCATCTATCCTTTGCCGCCACGTCCAATCCCCGTGGTATGCCATCTCATATTTTCTTCCTAGCCCCTGTGTCTTTTCTGCATGGCCTCTTCTCATCTCATATCCACACCAAGCATGTCGAGTCACCCCTGCCTGATCACCATACATTCACCGCCTCACGTCAAGTCCCCAGTCACCATGATGGCCTCCACGTCCACCCGCTAGTCCTACTAGGATTTCTACAAACAAGATACAAATGGAAGAATGAGGAGGCTTCCATGTCCTGTAGGTACAGAATCAGCCGTGGCCTTCCCCGATCCCAATGAATTAGTTATTGCAGTAGTTGATGGTGGTTGGACATCGTTTCCACCATAAATGGGAAGTCCAGAAATGACTGTAAGCTGGTCATTTCATTCACAGGTCCTTTGGAATGCGATTGTGTCTGAATGAAGTCCACGACCATCCAGAGACTGCAGGTGCAGTGAACACGTAGGCGTAATGCCATCAATGCAATGTCTCAAATTGGCTTCTAGGGGTTTTGCTCTAAGTATTTAGAGGAGATTTCTCACATTTTGTATCTATCGATGGTTGAGCTGAGCTCCCAGTTGTAAGTTTTTGATGAAGCATTGGTGCTCTGGTTATGTATGAACTCTGGAGATTTCTTGCCTTATGAATGCCAGTTTCTTCAATGTCTTTGTTTACACTATGTTAGAGCAGCTCGGAATTGGAGGATCCAGTCGAGCTGTAGCTATTATAGGATGATGTTGTAATGGATCATTGTAATAGTTACAGAGCCTCTAGTCAGTTCCTGTGATTTCTTTGACGCTGATTGACTTGGAATTGGAGGATCCAATCAAGTCCTTTATTCAGTTTCTTGAAGCCCTGAGACCAGGAGGATCCTGCCTTTAGATTTTTTCCCCTACAAATTGCTACAGCCTGTTGCTCATAGCTGTTTGTTCATATTCTCCTAAGTCTTCCACCTGCTCATCTTTTAATCAACCCACTAGCTGAAGTTAGGATTCCAGATCTCCTCTATTCTTTACATACTAGACTCAGTCCCTGATTTAGAGTGATACCTCCTCGATCCATTATCTCCATTCGATCACCCCTTATAAACAATCGTGACATAAAACTAATGGGCATTGGGCTCTGCTCCTGCAAGCAATCTAGGAGTGACTTCCAATGCTAACAGATTGGTCTGTGATCTAGGTGGAACCAGAGGGAGAATTTCTACGAGAAACCCAATGCATACTGGACAGAAAGGAAACCCCACTCCGGAACTGAACCATTGCACAGGTCAAGGTGCAGTGGAAGCATTTTGGCCCAGATAAGGCTACATGGGAAATGAAGGATGCCATGAGATAGGCATATCCGATTTTGTTTACTTCTGCACATACCATTCATGTTAGTAGATAAGAACATCGAGGACGATGTTCCTTTTTAAGGGGGAGGTAATTTTAACACCCTGTTTCCCCCAGCTTGTAAATATAACTGGACTGGCCAAGAACTATGGCAAACTCATAAATGTGAATATGTGATGTAAATGGACCTGGAGGAAAAGGTCAATGAATGAGAATAACATTTTGAATTTATTGATGGACTGCTAAGAGGGGATGTGCAGAAAAAGAGACCATGATGGTCGTGGAAGGCACCTGGAAAGGTGGCGTTAACTTCCACCAAGAATTAATACCGTATTTGGACTCCACTAGCCCGGAGAACCAAAAGCGACTCGCTGGCCCTGAATTAAATGTCTCACAGGCTGGTAGGTAGATGGTTTAATGAGGGATGGGAGGTGAACCTCCCATCTGTAGAGCTATCAGGCCTGATCAGCGTGAGGGTAATTACGCCGCATGCAACCTCGCAAGAGGATAAGGCATGGGGTAGAAGCGATTGTGATGGGTAGATGCGAGGGGAGAACTCTGGCATTATGTAGAGTGAGTGATAGCAGAGAGGGAGGATTGTAACCTTTGCTCCTGGTCACTGAAAAATAGAGATGCAGTCTCACAGCATCGTGGTCTCAGATTGGGGTTGGCTAGCGGTAAATATGATGGGAGTCGCTAAGCCTACAGTTGGGTGGAAACGAGCACCCCTCTTAGCAGTTGCTTGACCCTGGTGTTATCTCTGATAAGTGTTTTGCCTCTGGAATCTTGATATATATATGTGCTTTTTCTGATAATTATTCTCATAAGCTATGAAACTATGAATGATTTCATTATAAGAATGACTGTATGGTGTTTTGATTAGTACTAGTAGTTGTATATTTATATGGAAAGACTACGTAGGATTTATGTCTTCATGAATTTGTTATGTGTGTGCATACTGATCAAATTCAAAATTCACATCTGGTTCTCGGGAGGACAACATCTTTACATACCTCAGGTAGTACCCTGAGTAAATCTCCCCATAGAAATACCTTCCTTGAAAATCCCATCAAGAACCAGGAAGGTGGGTGTGAATGCGTAAGCCTTAGTAATCATGCATGAGGAGGAAAGATCCTCTTGAGGGCCCAGATGATAGCATAAGGATGAACTAACAAATCGATAGATGAGATCCCGTCGGGAGATCTTTGGTCACTCATGACCATTAGATTAGAGGAAGAAGATGGAGTGTTAAGTTCTTTAACCCTGATAGGTATTAATCAACGGACGAGATTTCATCAGGGAATCTGCGGTCACCCATGACCGTTAGATTCGTAGGAGAAAGTAGGGGGTTAAATGCCTTACCCGGTTTTTTTCCTGTGTCTTTGTGGGTAGAGAAGACTTTAGGACCATAGATCCCCAAGGTTCATCAGAGTATCTGGACCGTGGATCTTTCCCATGCCTAGGGAGTCTTGGAAGAAAGCATGGGTAGGAACCATTACGAGCCATCAGATCTTGGCTGAAAAGCCCAACAGCCGTTGGATCTGTCAAGATTTACCTGAGGGATAAGACTCCAGTGTATAGGGGCTTTCCATTGTGGAAATCTCAGGATGGATCTGGACCATCCATCTAATGGAGGCCACATGTCAAGAGATCTCCCATTTCGGGAAATCGGGAATCATGGAATCGGGATTCCCGTTGACAAGAGTTCAGGATTTTCCAAGGTGGAAAGCCTGGGATTGATTTGAGCTGTCCGATTGATGGAGGCCACGTGTCATGAGATCTCCCATTACGGGAAATCAGGAATCATGGGATTGGGAGTCCTGGTGACAAGGGATTGAGACTCTCCAAGGTGGAAACCCCGGAGCAGTTGTTGGTCATTCGATTTAAGGAGGTGACGTGTCGAGAGATTACCCGTTTTGGGAAATCAAGAATCGAGGATTCGGGAGTCCTGTTGACAATAGGTCATGCTCTTGCCTTGATAAATCTTGATGGAAGAGAGGTTGCATTCATATGGGAAGAGGTCATATCGACCAGTGCTTAACCCAAGGGGCTAATCTCCGATTGAGGTTCATTCAAGACTTCGACGTTTTGGCATTTGGGATACCGAAGGGACATGTTTCCCCGTGCTCTCAAACCCTGAATTCCAGACTTATAAACCTCGATATGTTAGCATGTGGTTAGGCTCTGAGGAATGGTCAGGATCCTCTCGGAGGATCTTGGGTCTGGGATAACCGTCCTATGTGAGGTAGAGATGCCAGCTTTACGCTGGGGCGCGAATGCGCATAAAGGTAAGTAGCGAGTAGATCTGGATATCTAGAGTCCTCCCACTCAGATATACGGTTGAGGTTCCATTCTGGAGACCCCTTACTATTCTTCCTTTAGCGGTAAGGGGGGGGGTCTTGAATTGGACACACAACTCTCGAACGGTCGATATTAACTCATCATGATCAATGGTGCTCAAGTGGATTTCGGACCCCCCTTGCCATTCTGCCTTTAATGGGGGGGGGGTCCAGAATAGTGTGGCATGTGAAGTGGGGCCCCCTCTTGTCTTGTCAACTATCGTGACACACTTTCCCCTCTGCCACCTGCACTCCACTTAACCGTGTGATGGGGCTTGTTCTCATTGGTTGTTCTCTAGCCCTATCGAGGTTCGGCGGTTGCAAAGCCGAACGGTTTGACATTACCGTAGTGCCGAGACACGAAATTAAAAATACACTGCATTTATTTGAACTATGATCATGACCCGCGTTCACTGCGGAATGGAGAGAGAAAGAAGGAGCCAGCTTACGCTGTTCCTCCATGGATATTTAGGGGTTTTGATACAGTAGAGGACCAGAAAAATCTGATTTAGGTAGTGGTTATGTGACATTAAGACAAGCATAAGGCTCTCATAACTCATCCAAGAATGTATTGTTTCCAAAAAAAAAAGATCATAACCATTTCCAAACTCAGTAGTACGAACCAATTGGTACCAATGTAAAAGCTGTAGACATCACCCTAGTTCTTACCTACCATAGGAGTACTAATTCCGAGAGCCACAGTAAGCCAAAGCACCATGACTAAAGAATTAGTACCAGATGAGATTTGCGACCTCTGAATCAAGATAATCAATGATCTCAAAGGAAAGGTAGAGAACATTAAGCTCCTTGACCTTGACCTCACGGATTCATCCTTGTTCCCATAGATGCACACAAATGTATTTTGGGAGATATCTCTAGATGGAACAAGAGATATGCATATCATACCAAAATATGACTTCATCAACTTGTTTAACTTAACCAGCATGAACATGAGGGACTTACCAGTCTTTGGTACCATAGGCAAGATTGTGCGCTGCACGAAATTTTTGATAAGCATGGTGCATGACAAAAGTCTATGGTTGGATAAGAGGTATCCAATCCATGTGGAAGACATCCAACAAATTACTAGACTATCCTCCCAAGGAGAGGATGTGTTGAAGGGATTCCAGGGCCCTGGTAAGCATGAGAAAAAGAAAGGTGAGCTTATCCTATATAAGAAATTTAACACAAAAAGGGGAGGATGCACAATAGTGATTGAACCAATACTGCCTGAGAAAATCTAGACTAGCTGCTACATCATAGCCAGTAAAGTTATGCTGTCTTACTATAAGGGAGAATGCACTCTTGATGGGTTATCAATCACCAAATTTTGCACAAATGGAGCAGTGTTCAATTGCTGTAGTTATCTGTTGGAGGAACTACTGGTAGCTTGCGAGGAAGCACAGGAGAAGGGAGTAACCTTCACCTATGGTTACCTACTTTTGGCCTTTGCAATGTTCAAATGGAAGCCACCTGTGGGTAGACAACTGACAATACCAAATAAAGGGTGCATGGAAAAGATGTTTGAGCCATGGCTATCCAGACCAGACTTAGAGAGTACAACACTCAACAACGCCGCATTTTCCAAATGGTATAATGGCATGATAGATGAAATGCAGAGGTCATGCATCCCACAGGACATCCTCCACTATAACACGAGGAATATTTCCTTCAGCATGAACTGAGACAACACATATGTTTGGCTGAGACATGTCAGCAGGGAACATTTCCACACAAGGATGCTACCATTCTATTTGGATGAGGAAGCCTTCGATAAGGAGGTCACGTCATGGCCAGGAGTTAAATGTGGCCCACATAAATTAGGAATGCATTATATCTTACCTACGGAGCTGCTGAAGAAAAAATACAAGGAAGCAGGAGAAGGACTGAGCTCAGGCCCTATGCAGAAGAATCTAGATGCTCCGGTACAAACAAACTCTGAGGAGGATGAAGAGATACAACAGTTAGAGCAGAGAAAAAGACCAACCCCCCGTCATCTTCCAGACTATGTTGTGTTGTTAAGTGTGCAGGTCAACCAACTCGTGGGTTTTGTGCTTGGTACCGAACCACTCGTGAAGAGGCCCAAAACTAGGGTCTTGCAGAACAAACCCCTGAACCCACAACCCCTTACATCTGCCACTCCCCGCACCCACACCGCAAGAAAAGCCACAACTATCACCAATATTCAGGATGACCCAGAGCCTTAAACACTTCCTTCCTCGATCATCACTGAGGACCCTCCACCACCGCTCCAATTACCAAAACTCCTCACTGTCAGTCCACTTTAGAGCACAACCCCAGAGATGATGCAGCTCGATCACACAGAGATAGGGGAGAGACAACTCCTATAAATACCCCAAGAGTCAACCAAGCCAGGATCAAAAGTTTCTAGTCTCGACCCCAAAGCCTTAGAGCCCATCATGAAGTTGAATGATCTGAATCCAGACACCTAGGAACACTAGCCTAAGTCTATAGCACCAGGAAAAGACACCCGAACTAGAGAGGAGCTGGAACCATACAACAACCAAAAACTCACCTCACCATCTAAGGGTGAGGGTGCCCAAGAAATCATGGCACACAAAGCAGAAGCACTGGAAGAGTCAAAGATACCATATGTGCACACCGAACCAGAATCAACAGCTAAGCAGGATATGAAAACCATGCAAGTACAAATGGAGCAAGTTCTTCAGAACCCTCAGCAATGTGCAGAATTAGTGCAACGCTGCATAACCAGAATAGAGATTCTAACTCTAATGCCCACAAAGCTAAGGTTGAGGATTTCACCAATGCCACCAATGGAGGACAAGGTCGAAACCTACTTGGACCATTTAATGGCCAACAAAATTCCACTACAGATGTGAGCACCTACCAATGCATCTCTTTAAACCACTGACCTAGTATAGTGTCTTGCCCACAATTATTTGGATTTATCAGAGCATCGACGGACCAACTAAAGAAAAGTCTCCAGGAGGCCCAGAGATCAGCCGAGATTGCAAGGAACAAATTGTCGCATAAACATGCATGATGTAGGAAGCACATGACAAACTCCAAGTCCAGCGCAAACTAGATAAAGTGTAGGAAAAACTTGTTGAAGCATGGATGAAGGTTCGAAAGGTTTCACTTGACCTACCCGAAGCCAGCGAGGTAGGTGAGCCAGAGAAACAGATCGAGTTGTTACAAGAAGCATGGACACAACTCACTAATCGCATTGAGAAACTGCAAGTGAAGCTACAACAGGTCCAGCAGGAAGCAAAACAACAGCTTCAACAGCTGCAGGAACAAACGTAGAAGATAATATTGCAAGGTAACAATGCCCAAGCAGCACTACATAAGCACACAATAGACTGCACCAAAATCTTCAGGGATGTCAGTGACTGGATGGCCATCATCGCTTGATAGAATTAGTTCTTAGAGAAGGTATGAACAAATATCTAGGTGTTGAATGAAGAAGTTGCGGCCACAATGGATACCATGGAGCAACAACAAAAGTTTGACCAAATTCAATAGGCCAACAATGAACTGAATACATTATATGAAGCACAGTCCGTATCCAAGAAAGAGCTACATGAATTTCGACCCGTAATTCAGACCGCCTACATGCAAATGCACTAGGTTGACACAACAACAAATTCAGAGTGGAACTCATTGGTTGTATCCAAGCCAAAGGATTTCAACAAAAAGATGACCCAACAATATCTTGCTGAAGCATCACTCCTCATCCGGAAATGGCAGAACAAAGTTGAAATCTTTCAAGGAGTAAAGCACCAAGCCTTAGACTTGGTACCAGAATTGGGCCCTTTGTTTGAGGAGGTTAAGGAAGAAAAAATACAAATAGAAGAGCCCAAAGAAGAAGAAAAGACGAACAAGGTAGAAAATCAGTTACTCTTGGAGGATGCGAAAGAACCAAAAGCTTGACTCTAGGACGAGTCAAGGATTGTGGTCGGAGCCTGTTGGGCCCTTCATTTTTGGATAAGGAATTGCACAAGTTTTGACTGAGCAAGCTTCAACAGAAGTTGGACAACAGAGAAAGAAAGAGAAATAGAAAGCAGTTGCAGCAGTCAGCGTAACGCCAGCTAAGCAATAAACAGTTTCAATTGAACAAGGAAGCCCACAAGCTGAATTAGAAGCCACAACTCAGTTATATATAGGGATGAACATAATTGTAAAAGGTTGGATAGGTTGGTTCATTTGTGGAATCACTCATAGGTTTTGGGTTTTGGTTGGATAGGTTGGTTCATTTTGATTGGTTAGTCATTGTATTCATGGTTAAATAGAGGACTATGAGTTGGTATTGAGTTGGATGTTGTAGATCGAGTCTTGAGTCTGTAATGAATTAAATATATCAGTTTTGAGAATTGGAGCTCTACAACATGAATCTAGAGTTAGGAGTCTGTACAACGCTATATTGTTTAATTTTGAGTCTGTAATCAAAGAAAGATTCTAAAGATAATATGAAGAAGGACCTAAATTTTCAAATATGATGTGTCTCTATGTATTTACTTACACATTGTAGTCTTTCTTTATGGCATATAAGTTCTATTGATGGCTCTACATTTAATATTAACAACATAAGTAGGTCCGATTCTTTCTCATGTCTGTTTCAGATCTATTCATGTCTCTTGTGTAAGATCAGGAATGAGTCTTGAAGGCTCTATGGATCCTCTTAAGTATTTTCCCTACCCTTCCCTATCTGTCTGTCTCAGCAGTGTTTCGGGTGAGACTTATTCTCTTCGGAGGAGATGAAAATTCTAGTGGTCTAGACTACATGGTGCCTTTTGTTGGTAACCCGAGAAGGACCCTGGTTTGATCAAACTTGTGCCAACAGATCTATGCCCTCCCAAACCACGATGGAGAAAAAAAGTAAGCACCGCAATGATCTGGCAAATATGAAGTAGATCCCATTGGTCTTTCCTAACAACATCCTGCCTTTGGCTGGCATGGTTAGTCATGACAACATCCCATGTGATTTTGAGTACATGCGAATCAGTGCATACCTCTCGAAGGGGATTAACGCATTCAGACCAAAGTTGGGACTGTTCCCAGATCTCAAGATCAACAATTTCAACCTTGGAGACTGAAAGAATTATGTGATACTCGCATTGCATAGATACATAAAAAAAAAGACTTAGAAAAAGCCCAAGATAGTTCCCCAACCATGGATTAAAGATATCACATGATTGACGATCTTAAATGTGATGAATATCCCCCACTTCAGCAGACATCAAGAGGTTAATGCATGCATTAAAATCCTCCTTTCATGCTACCATGGAGGTTATCTTTGGTTATATAGGTGCGTGACTATGGATCTAATGTTGATCCACTTGATCACTGGATTGAGCATGCAAGGACCGGACTCTCAACAATTATACCTAGGGAAGGCTGTAGATTGCTCCCTGGCACAATGGATCAAGGAGGTGTATGGCAATGTGGAGAAGGGGAAGTGAGGCTACAAGGTAGCCTCCATCCAGGATGGCACAGTGTGCCTAGCTTGTCAGTTGATCACTGGCAAGCTCGTCAGAAAGAAACGACCAACACAAGTCATAGGGTTCATAGTCAACCTCGTAGGGAAGTGTGTCGAAGGAATGTAGATGAACTAGGTGAGCTACCTTGTCAATGAGTTGGAGAAGGACTGTCACAAATCACAGGACCAAGGATAGGAATTTCACTTCAGTTGGTTGTTGATTCTCATTGCATTTGTCGCTTGGAAGATGCCAGAGAGAAAGACATTCCCATAAGTGAATTCGTTGGATCCATTGGCTGTGAGGTTCACCACCTTGTGGTATACAAGTGATAAGGTGAAGCAGTGGAAATCGAATGCATTGTTCCATGCTTACTACCTACAGCTCAAGCGTGCCATTGAATCATTCCCCCGAATGACCCCGAACACCTTGCATACATATAGGTTGCTAGAAAAGTTCCACATAGACTGACACTTCATCTACATCACTGCACGCAGGGATGAAAGTAAAGAGGAGCTACAGTTGTACTACAAATTGACCGATGAAGACATGGAGGAGATAAACAAGGAATGGCCAGCTGAATTCCTTGTACCGGTCGAAGATGCATAACTCTCCAACCCCGATATCATTGGAATTCCTTTGGTCACCCAGACTAAGTATGATGGAAATAGTTGTGCAAAGAAAAATAAGAAAAAGGAGGAAGTGCAGGACATAGATAGTGAGGTGAAGGATAGTGCGTCGAAGTAAACTGCACCTGACTCACCTAGAGCAGGAGGAGGCCACGAAGTAAACTAAGAGGAGGAAGGGGAAAAATACAAGAAAGAAAAGGGTGAAGTGACAACACCAAAGGATCCCCTTACATAGCTCGAGACATCAAAGAAAAGGAATATTTCTCCGAAGAAACCCTCAGTGTGGAATAAGTCCTGAGCCAATAAGCCTCAGTCACAGAATGTGCTCACAGTGGATGACATCAAGCTCATCATGACAACCATCCAGGATGCTTTAGAAGACATCTTGCAAAGACATGAGGTGAAGCAAGAAACACTGTATGATAGAATAGAGAAGGAGCTTAGAGACATCCAGCAAGCTATCCATTCCAGCCCCGTAGTGTCTACTGCACCCTCTCCATCAAAAAGTGTGGAATTAGGGGATGAGCCCACCCAATTATGTAGATTAGAAGATGCAACAGAGGCTCGACTTCATCGAGTCCAATAAGAAAAGGAGTAGGCCACATAGGCCTTAAGGTAAGAAAAAGAGGAGGTCCTAGAAAAACTTCAAGTTGCGTAGTAGGAGAAAAGTTAAACTTAGGAAAAGTTCAAGCAGAACAATGCGAAAATACAAGAATAAAAATACCAATTTCTCGCAGAACATATTGTGATCAAAGAGGTTGTGACTAGATCACTTTTCTCTGTGTCGATATTGACATAGGAGGAACCATAGTCAACATATATGCAAGTGGGGAAGCTTTTTGAATCCATTCAACAGCTTCAAGCAAGAGCACAAGAGCTAGAAATCCAAGAAATACCTAGCACTCCATAGGAAGTACGAGATCAGAGGGAAGAAACTGTCAGGAGCACAATAGAAAGAATCAAGGCATTGGCCTTAGAATATAATAAACTAAGTAATTGAAGTGTGCAAACCTATGAATGACTTGGAGAAGACCCAGAGCTGAGGACATTGGAGTCAAAGCTCTAGGAGGAGAAGCAATAGGCATTGACTGTGCAAGCACAGATGAAGCTTCTTACTTCAGTGGAGAATACAAAGAGGTCACAGGAGCAACATGCAGTTTAGCAACAGGTCACTGTCATTCAGAGCATAGTTATGGAGGTGACACAGAGACTCCAACTGGCGTAAGACGAAGCTTGCACACTTTTTGAAGAGATTGAGGGACAAGGATCATAGTTGGAACAACTGGTCACAACAGTGGAAAAGCACTTGGAAGGGCCTGTCACCGAGTAAGTAATTCAGGAGTTCTCTGAGCAGGAGGCTCTGGCGAAGAAGCAATTCGAGGTAGTTTGAGATAAGCTCGAGGCCTTCAAACTGGTATTACCTAGATCAGAGTGACTTGGGATGCATCACATGTGATTGTTAGGGGCCTATTGTTATCATACAAATCGGTAGGTGCGGACACTAATTGATCTCCCTAGATCCACCTAGATCTAGAACAAAACACATGAGAACAATATGATGCTTTCCTTAAGTTTTAGATATTGAATTTACTAACTATAAAGGGATGAGTGACATACCGTTCAAACGCCACTTCCTCTCACCATCTCCATCCTATCTCCATTCCAATGCTCATACAATGATAATCCTACAAAAGAACACAACCAACCAAAGTGATAGCAATAACATAAACTCAATATAAACCTATGTATGTGATCAAGGAATCATACAATAAAACACAACAAGATTTATAGGAAAGAATCATATTACTGTATCATATTAAGTGTGAAAGAGATATTACAACCATGGCCTTGATGTCGCAAGGTCCCTTCCAAATATCCTTCATTCCCCACACACTTCTTGCTCCAAGGATTCTGAGACCATGGATTTGATAGCTACTCACAATCTATCTTGACAAAGAAAATCTCAAAGCCACTCTAACCAAGCTAACAATCCCAAGCCAACAACAACTTAGCCAATCCCAAAAGCTCCAAGCTAACTTTCTCCATGAGATCTCCTCTCCTTTTATAAGTTGAAGACGATAAGGTAAGGAGGTTAGGATGATCCCACTAAATCATGAAAGCGAGTAAGATCAACACCATTTGGGTGCCACCTCACCATGGAAGTTTCTCCTTCTAGAAGATTCGAGAAAATGCTCGTTTTTCCCACATGTAAGCATTCTCACACCCTGTCTATAGAGAAACCTCCAAACCTCTCGCAACCTAGCTATGGTGCAAGCTATGAGAATAAGGCATTCTTGCACCCTGCCTATATAGAAACCTGCGAACTTCCTTTTTTACAGGGCTTTTACAAGGGAAAATGCAACTTATTTTCTCAGGAAAATTTCTTCTCCCTTCTCTCTTCAAGAACCCAGGCCACTGACCCCTCTGAAGGCAACAGATAGGTTTACATCTGTTATCACTGAAATTTCATCCTCACATGGTGAGAAGAAATCAACATCATCAAACAGTAATGAAGTCATTCATGGCCCTGAATTAATCTCATAGCATTCAAAAAAGGTCAAAAAATATACAAAGTAGTGAAAAATTGAAGAGCGCTTTACAGAATTTGGGTGCGCGTGCACATGCGCGGAACAGGAACGTAGAATGCGCGCATACACGCACGATGCACGGCTATTAGCGCAAAAAGTCGTGCACCTGCTAAATGGTGCATTTATGAATGTGGTCGGCCTCCCAACCACTTATGGTTCAGCTCCCAAGCTGATTTGACTCCCAAATCTGGGCTGGATCCAAATGGTGGGTTGGTCAAAGACCTAATAATGCCCTAAATGGCCTCTTTTTACACTACAAAGCAATTACACAATAACCCAATGCAATGCTATAAAAATCCATGAATGCACCTCATTTTCTCAAGGAATTCAAAGTAATGTTATGCTGCCTATATTGTTTTAAGGACTCCATCCTTGATAAGAACACATTGGCATCATTTCATTGAGCAATTCACCTCTCCATTGAGTGGATTTGCAAGGAGTTCTTTCATCACCATTTTCATTTTTTTTTGTTGTAAGGAGAGAAAGATTGTGAGGGTCCAAGAGCCTTCCCTTGGAGGAAGAAGGGACTCATAGTCCCCTTTCTTCTTGGTGCTTTGATTTCATCAATAGATCAGCCTAAAAACATTGGTGACATGGGTCTTTTTGTGTTTGTTATCTCTATGTCCCTATGCTTATGATTTTAGTTTGTATTAATTTAATTCTTGCTTATAGTTTTTTTTTTCTTTCTCTAACTCTTTCCTCTACAGTTGTCCTGCTCAGCAAGACCCAACTGGGCATGCAAGCACCTCTTATTTGCTCACCAAGGTGACGAAAAGGGTGTAACAGATTGGTGACTCCACTGGGGAAAGGTATCAAATTCCTACCTCATTTGGGTTTATTTTTCTCTTCTTTTAGTTTGTTTAACTTGCAGGTACACTAATCGGCCTAGGCCGACCTGCAAACCATCCAATTCAAAGGAGAATTGAGAGAAATCCACCCGAATTTTTCATTCTCAGCCACTTATCACAAGTGCACGGGTATTCTACCCCACAGATGCGCATCCTACACACATGCACTTAAGTGACATATTTTCTCTGCGCGCATGCGCTTTTTGAATCAACTCTGTTTGCGCGCATGCACTCTGTGCGCCTCTGTCTGCACTAGGGGCCACGCATCTGAACAAAATTTCACATTGTAAGTTGTTGGGATGTGGGGGAGGCCATTTGTCTTCTTAAAAATGATGTCAATAATGTTTTAAAAACAACACCACACTTAGTCCCCTCATCATATAAAGGGGTTAGTCAAACACACATAGGCACTTGGGAGTATAAAAATCAATTTCCCTTCTTTGCTTTTTGCCACATGGATGGCTTGTTTTGATTTGTAATATAAGGTGGAAGTCATTTTTAATCACATATAACTTACATTGGGACTAGAAGTTGAATTACATTCTCTTAGTATGCTCTTCTCTCATGCCTTCAAGCGACCTTGAGAATCAGAAAAAGATTGTGAAAGCAATTTCATCTCCCTTAACAAAGTTTAGAACCTTTAGGAGAGGACAACAGCCCTTCTTGGGACCCCTCTTAGTTTTCTTTTTCAAAACACATCTTAATATTGTAACGGGCCCATACATGCCTACATGCTACAAAGATAGGATAGTGTTTTGGAATTTTGCTTTCTTAGATCAAAACACTAGGGAAGTTTAAAGGTTTGTAAAGGGCCCATACATGCCCACATGTTCAATCTAGGATAGTTTCAAGCTTTTTCTAGATTACATCACAATAAGGGGTTAAAGTATAGTGACAGACCCACATGTCCACATGCGAGTTTCCTAGGGATTTTGAATTACGCAAGGTTGTACCAAAGGCACTTAGTTAATCAGGTAATCAAACTCTTGTAAGGACCAAGCAAAGTCCACATGCAGTAAGTTGACATCTAATTCACTAAAAAATTGTCACACTTTCACTCACACAC